>JAQZBX010000755.1:52124-97655 GCA_029593785.1 Cabassous unicinctus
TTTTTTTTTTTTTTTTTTGAGGTACAGGGGCCGGGGATTGAACCTGGGACCTTGTAAGTGGGAAGCCAGTACTCAACCACTGAACTACATCAGCTCCCTCGAGGTGGTTTTTTCGTTTGTTTGTTTGTTTGTTTTGTTTTTAGCAGGTTCTGGGGAATGAACCCGGGAACTCGTATGTGGGAAGCAGGTGCTCAACCACTTGAGCTATATCCGCCCCCCAAAAGGTGACTTTTGAACAAAGTCTTAAAGGAGATGGTAAAGCAAGACATGATGACAACCAGGGGGAGGAGCATTCAAACAGAGCAGCCCTCGAGCATAAGTGTGCCTCATGTGCAAGGACGCCAAGGCCGCTGGAGCAGAGGGAGCAGTGAGGGGCAAAGGGAGGCAGCAAATTAGGAAACGAGGAGGAAGAGGTATCAGGGCACCAGGCTTTTTCCAGCTCAGAATGAGATAGGGAGCCGTGTAGCTATCTAGGAGAAAGCATGATAGGTAGAGGGAACAAAAAGTTACAAGCCTGACTCTCATAAGCTCATCATGGAATTAAAGTTGGGTATAAAAGAAGCAATGACATGAGGGAGGAGGCGCGAGAGAAACCGGGAAAAGTGAGGGGAGCCATTAACTGTAGGTCCCAGTGAAGTTAGGAAATAGCTAAATTAAAAAAAAAATTTTTTTTTTTGAGGCACCTGGGCTGGGGATTTAAACTAGGACCTCATATGTGTGAAGCCTGTGCTCAACCACTGAGCCACACTGGCTCCCCTGAGTTGGTTTTGTTTGTTTGTTTTCTTGTTTGTTTGTTTTTTTGTTTTTAGGAGGCACTGGGAACTGAACCTGGGACCTCCCATGTAGGAAGCAGGCGCTCAACTGCTTAAGCCACATCCGCTCCCAATAAATGTTTTCATATTCCAATTCCTGACAGAGCACCTCACCTATAATTTTGGACAAATATATATATATTAAGGATTGGTTGGCTAATTGAAATAATACAACCCCAAAGCTTTGCTGCTTACAAAACTAGAGCTCTGGGTCTAAATGTTGGACAAATTTAATTTTTTAGAAGAAGAAGGAGCCTTAGCAAGCATGTTGCCACATGTTTTCAGATGAGGAAATGCTTAAGGTAAAGTGAGCTGGCCATAATTACATAGCTATTAAATGGTAGAAAGAGAAGCAGAATTCAGGTAGTTGGTTCCTGTCTAGTTTTGCTGCCACTCACCGTGCTGTCTGGATTTAGATTCCTTATTACCCTCAGTCTCTTTCAAGGGCACCGCTCTGACTGAATAATCAGGGGTTGGCCAGCAATCCAGCTCCAGTGGGATTTGTGTGTGGGAGGGGAGGGAGAGATGTGGGCGAGGAAACGTGTCTTAGGTCTAAGGCATTTTACTCACATCAAATTGTTTATCTAACACAAACATGGACAAAATAATGTAACAATTCAAGAACCTTTATCCTAAAATGTCAGCATATTCTTGTCTATGTCTTCTGCCTTTTCTGCACTTATTCCCTGGTCTCTTCTTTACACAGCTTCACGTACGCCACAAATATGTATGCCTCTGACATCTCTGATTTCTAAATATTCCACATCCCATGAGAGAATGCTGCCACTCCACAATGGAGCAAGGTGGTGTGTTTGGCAACTCATTCCAGACCATCTTTCAACTCCTGAAAAATAAGCATCAACCTGTGAACTGGTCTGTTTACAAGTTTGGAAGTAAACACAGAATTCTTCTAATCTAAAACCAGCTCTGATCATCTATAACTTACATGTTGTAAACTTCCATCAACTTAAACATGGAGACAGCTTTAAAATGCAGCCTCTTAAATGTGTCTATTAATGGTTATTTAGGACAATTTTGCTTCATAGAATACATTTTAAGAATCAAGTAATATTAGAATAAAAAGTAACCATATTGTTATATCTATGCCATATTTTAACCTATTTGCCTTTTCCACTAAATTACAAAATAAGAAGAAAACAGCCTACAATTTAAAAAAATATCTTTAATAAAATAGGAAATACATAGTTACTAGGAAACTGCTGGGAGGAGGATGGGTGTGGTTTAAAGAAATTGTATTCCCATGTAGTAATTTGCATTAAAATGTATGCCAGATGTTTGATGATAATTTATGGACAATGCATTCCTTTTGGTTGTCATGCATTGAAAGAAAAATATTCGTCAT
The DNA here is from genome assembly GCA_029593785.1 of Cabassous unicinctus. Taxonomy (NCBI): domain Eukaryota; kingdom Metazoa; phylum Chordata; class Mammalia; order Cingulata; family Chlamyphoridae; genus Cabassous; species Cabassous unicinctus. The sequence goes on from JAQZBX010000755.1 coordinate 54,300, forward strand.
ATATAGGAAAATCTACACTATTGGCCATATCTAATGCACAGTTTTACATATCAATGAGCTACTGCGGAGTGAACCAGAGAGTTCCAGCACAGTTGAGCCTGTCTGACAGGTAATTAAAAATGGCTTCTGCCCCTAAGCTGCTGTACTGGTCTGCATACACCACTCCCTGGAGCAATTTACCTATTTTTTTAAAGTGCTAATATAACCTTAGTACTTTCATTTCCCCTCCTCTCAGAACCTCACACTATTAGACACCAAGAAACAAAGACTAAGGAAAAGATGAGGCCTCATCTCTGTTCCACTGAAGATGGCAACAAAATGGATGCCAAAACCTAAAAGCACCTCCACCTTTTTCAAAGTTGGGTTCCAAAGCCTTTTATGGTTTGTACTCCCACAAATTATTCCTGTGATACCTCTTTTTATGCCTCATTCTCCAGTTCATTCATTAGGTCTCCTAATAATAGACAAATATTTTATCTACTTAACATTTCTCTTTTCCCTGGAGAACATTCCTTCCCTCATCTCATGTGACTCTGGTGAAAGGACTAATCTCTGGGACGTGCCCATCTCCAGCCACAGAAGGGGTATATGACTGAAGTCTAAAAAAATCATGGTGTCTCATTTACCTTTCCACAAGGATTGGTTCAAGTAGTGGAGACAAATCCCAAGCATGACCAGCCAGCGTCCTCCTGTGCCAAATGACATATAAATGCTGGGAGAAAGAGGATCTCTCTACCTTTGAATCACTAGCTATAAAGATGTAGATGGAAGTTGCCTACTGCCATCACTCATACAACAAACAGCCTATGCTGCTGAAAGTTTCTTTTGGGCATCTATTAGTTGACTTGGGAGCACAGAGAAAGTCTATTTGCAGTAGGAGACTAATAAGAAACCAATAAGAAAAATGAAACAGTTAAGAAATGAAGATAGAGCTAGAGATATCAGTGATAGAGAGCTCGTTGCAACATTTAAGCTCTAGATCCCAATGTGCAGTGAGTCCACTCAGCTACTGAACTAAGCTTTGTAGGTCACTAATCTTCTGAACAGTTTGGGATCAGCAGGCACCACTGATGTAGGCACCAGCAGGGATTTCAAATACCTTCTACTTCATCTACCTTCTCTCGCCCTTGAAGATACCTTAAGTGGTTCTCATAACTTTTCTGGTCACTTTAGGTTATAGGAGCAAACTCAAATCTAAAAAGTTTAATCTTTCTTCCAGTACAAAACATCTCCTCTTCTTCCCATCATCTTAGGAATTCCCTGAAATTCCAGGGACCAGCAACAAGAGAGGGACTGTTGTCTGTCCTTTCAAGCTTAGCGTTCCAGCTTGTCCCCTAGCTACTCGGGTTTCTCCAGAAGGGAAGAGAGAAAAGTCCTACTTGAAGATACTTTTATAATTTTGCTGTTTATTCCTTCTGTTTGGCAAATGTCTAGATGCTGTCTTTTCTCTATGTATTTCTGGATTCCTCAGGGCACCGTTCTCAGGAATGTGACTAGTCCTTAACATTTCCCTTCCCCTGCAGTGCTCTTTGGGGAAGTCCTTTGAGTCATTCCTTAGCCCAGATACCTTTCATGGTATCCCCTTGGTCAATGGAAAAACATGGCAACTTTGCTCCTTCCCCTCCCCCCACCCCTGACCCAGTTCAGGAAGAGTAAGTTTCTCTCACTGCTGCCGTATCTTTATATATCATCGTTGTGGGCTACTCCAGCCTTTTTGCCTTCCTGCTTCTCTAGGCAAGCATCAGTCAACAGTCTCTGTTCAAATAACATCCACAGAATCTAGGGGATGCTCAGGCCCTCCCAGGAGTTCCTGACTGCATACTGCTCCATCCTATGGCAACACAGGTCTTGTGAGTTTTTACAGCTCAGCAAATCTCCTTTTCTTGAAAGAACATCCTATGTTTTGGAAAGGTTCTATTGGGCATCTATTAGTTGACTTGAGAGCACAAATGCAAAAAACTCCTAACTAGGCCAACGACTCCTCAAGGAAAACCACCTCAATCATCAATCTCCTTGAATTTCTCCTCTTCTTTTATATTGGCTGGAAATGGGTAATGGGCTAAAGATCTTAGAAATGGTTTTGGCCACCTCTTTGCAAGTCATGTAGTTTTTTTCATTAGCAAATATGAGCCATCATATCCCTGAGCTATAAAGCCTCAGTTGAATCTCTAAGGCATTAGGAAATGTTCAATTTAATATTCTATTACAATGATTTAAGCTTAAGTTTTGACAGTTGTATGCAAAAGAGTCCTGACATGTATATCTCCTATTTCTATTAATTTCCAAGGTCTTGAGGTCTACTTTTTATAGAAGCATGTTTAGCCTCTGAAAGGTCCCTATAAATACCAGGTTTATTACTGCTGTGTTTCGATTCCCTGCCATCCTCTTGGCATTCCCTAGGAATTCCCCTCTGCTTACAAAGACGTTCCTAATAGTCTCTTCCCCTGCTTTTTGGCAACAAGTGCTTGAGGAAGGCATGAATAAATAAGTCAACAGAAGAGACAATGAATTACCACCATCCTGTTGTACTCAAGCTAGTAATTTCCCAAGAGAAAGTATACAACTATTTTTTACCTTTACCAATAATCAAACCACATTTCCTACCCAGACAGAAAGGTATGCTTTTGTCTCTACAAAGAGATATACAATATAGAGAAGTAAACTATAGCAAATGATCCCAAAGACAATGAGAACTCTCAAGGAAATGAGAATGAATTTCTACCAACTTAAAAACAATGAGAAGAAAATAAGAGCATTCTTTGGGACAAGCCAATAAAACAGATACTGTACTGCACTAAACAAACGTAGAGCTTAGTGAATTGTTATAAAGCAAATACCCTTATACAAATCTATCAGGTCAAGAAATTCAACTATACCAGCCTTCGCAGAAGGCCCTGCACGTGTCATCTCAATTACAGTCACCTCTTCCCTACAAAGGAACCACTATCATTCACTTCCTTGAATTTTTATGGTTCTATTTAAATATGTGTTTTTTTTTTTTAAGTTTCTTTCAAGCTACATGTTCTCCTACCATCCCAATCTTTTTCTTATAGTTTATATGTTGAAGAATGTGGGCCATTTGTTCTGTAGTGTTTTACACAGATTAGATCTTATTGATTGCGTACTTTTGGCGCAGCTCAACATTTTCTTCTGTACTTTCTATGCAAATGGATTCAGAGATTTGATTAGACTCGAGCTCAATTTCTTTAGCAAAACTACAGGTAGTGTTGTATTCTACTATCCGGAGGCAAATTATGTCTGGTTATCACTGTGGTTGGATAACAACAGTGCCTTTTGTGCTCAATATCTATATCCATATATTCATTGGAGACTGGAAAATAGTTGTATTCTATCAAGCCTTAGTTTGCCACAGGGCTGCCAATGCAAAGTACCAGAAATGGATTGGCTTTTATAATGGAAATTTTATTTGGGGTAAAAGCTTACAGTTCTGAGGCTGTGAAATGTCCAAATCAAAGCACCATCAAAGGTGCTTTCTCACCAAAATCAGCTACTGGTGATCCTGGTATCCTGCCACATGGCCATCAGGCATATGGCAGGGGTCGCCTCCTCAACCTTGATCTGCTCCATGGGCCCAGCCCCTCGGCGGCCTCTTTCCATGCCTCCGTGCTTTGCTGATTCCAGATTCTGGCACCTCTCTCAGCCTTTGGGTCTTCTCTGCCTTTCTGCAGCTGTAGGCAAACCTGGAGTCCTCTCTTTCACATGGCGGGTCAGAATGGCACAGCTCCCTTTTCCTGTGTGTCTCTTCCTCTGTGTCTCCATTTACATAAGGCCCAGAAAGAGAGCGGAAACCCAACCTGTGTCAGGCCTCACTGACACAATCCAATCAAAATAGAACCATATCCACAGGAATGGATTAGTTAAAAAACACAATCTTTTCCTTTTAGGGATTCGTAAAAGAACTTCAAGCTGTCACATATCATTTAGTTTTAGTTAACTGAAATAAATTTTAAGGAAACCTTTATCCTCATTTAACTGTACCATCTATCTGATGGTAGAGTTCATGTAGAAGAAGCAGAAAAAATGATTGATTCTTTCCTTTTATTTACTGAGATTTTAAGATATTGGACTGGTTAATCATTTTCCTCAGAAAACAACCGTTAGGTTTTTTAAAAGATCATTATGAACCCAAGGATTTAAGTTTGATGTATGCCAATCCTTGCCATTTTCATCCTTATTGAAGCTAAAATTGTACCCGTTTAGCCAGTGGGAAACTTATCAAGTTGGTGTCCGAGTCCTTTTGCCATGAGCCTAGTAATCATTTATGGCTACCTCATTATCTGGTTTGACAATATGGTTTAGGATCATTTTATACACTTCCTGCCCCAGGCCTAGAATCAGCTATTTTCCAAGAAGTCCTGTTTTCTTTTTATGGGAAATGGTATTTCAAGATTACAAATCTGGGTGATGGAGGTGTTCATTGCTTTTACATTGGTCATTGTTTCTAGGCCTTTTCTGTGGACAGAGCTAGGAAATATTATATGATAAATTACTCTGTAGCTCATATTGGTATTTCCAATTTAAATTCAGGACTACAAGGATTTTACTTAAGCTCTTCTATTTTATGTCTTCAACATACTTCTTTCACACCAAAGAGGACATAGCAGATGATAGAATTAGTCTTGCCAAAGACTCCACAGGTCATTATATCAACTGTGATATCTCTAACATACACTGGACATGTCCAAGTGTCAGATAATCTTTTACTGCAGGTTTGAACTGGGGCAAAGCTCTCTCTTGCTCTGGGCTCCACTCAGAACTGATAGGCTTGGGAGTGACCAGATATATGAGTCAGCAGTTTTCCCAAGTGAGGTATATGCTGCTTCCAAAACCCAAAGAAAATCACCAAAAACTGCGACAACTTCTTCATAGTAAGGGGTGCAGCATATAATTTTATTCTTGGCCATAGAGGGATATTTTAGTGGCATGACCTAGAATCTTGGACCCAGAAAAAATTTACCGATGTGTAATTTCTCTGAATCATTGTCAGGGTTATCTGACATGTATGCTTTTAGAGTGCTACTTGCCACACTTTGTTCACCATGTCTAATTAGCATGGCACCATCAATATAGTGGACCAGAGTGATATTCTGCACAACATCAAACTGATAGAGGTCTCTGAAGATTACATTGTAACAAAGACATGAGAGTTAATGTAACCCTATGGTATGAGAGTGAATGTACTGCTATGTTTCCATCATAAAAGTGAACTGCTTCTGATCCTCCATCTAATGGGGATTCTGAAGAATGCATTTACCAGATCAATAGCTGCATGCCAAATGACAGAGACTATGATGCTATGTTCCTATAATAAGACCATATCTGGCATAAGATCTGTAATTGGGGCTACCATCCATAGTTAAATTTATGGTAGTCCATTATCATCTATCATGATCCACCAGATTTTTATAAGGGGTATAGTAGTGAATTAAATGGGGATATAGTGAGAACCAACACTTCTTCATCCTTTAAGTCTTTTGGTGGTGTTAATTCCTATAATTCCTCTCGTCATGGGGTATTGCTTCTGATTTATTGTGGGCAAAGGAGAGGATGCAGATTTAGGGGTTTCTACTTGGCCCTTCCTGATACCTCTTTCTCTATAGGTCAGGGAACCAATATGCTAGTTCTTCCAACTGCTAAGTCAGAGGTTTCTCAACCCAAGCACTATTGACATTTTGGACTGATTAATTCTGTGGGGGACTGTTCTGTGTGTTATAGGATGTTTGGCCGCATCCATTACCTCTATGCACTAGATGCCAGTAGCAACCTCTCCCCAAATTATGACAACCAAAAATGTCTCCAGACATTGCTAAATGCCCACTGGGGTGTAAAATTCTCCAATCACTGTGCGAACTATATCTACCCCAATTCCATATTCAAGAAATGGGGAAATTACCACAGGATAGGTCCTTGTACTCACTGAACTCACAGGGACCTGGGCTAGAACTCTATCACCTGACTGGGTTAAATCTCCACTCTAACCACATGGGCAAGATGATGAATTCAGTCTCCTGGTTTCAATGCCTGTACAAGCTATATCTCCAATAGTCATCAAAAGATATAAGAATATTCCTTTTCCCAGTGCATAGTTTCCATTGAAATGAAACCAGTTGACTTCGGGAAGTTTATAAAATATTCTTGCGGAGTATTTTCTCAAAAGGATATAGTCTCCCTTTCAGTCAAAGGGTCTTGGTCTGTGAATTGGCCCAGATCTGGATGAGAGTCATGGTTTTCCATTGAATGGGCTAGTGATAGTCTTCTGCTCACCAGCTTTCAATTTTTCCAGATATAAAATCAAATAGTATCCTATTTGGCTGTCCATCTATCTTACTTGTAGAAACACCAAGATTAATAGTCATTGCCACATTTTTCTTCATTTCAAGGTATCTTAACTGCCACTTTGACCTCACTGCCCATAATAATAATTACATCCACCTGTTGGCTAAATGGCACCATTGATAACGCCCATTAATAAGTTTTCTTGGCAGTTTCTGCTCCTGTCAACTCTGACCTGGAGAAGACATTCTACAATGAGTTTCTCAGAGATACTACTTCCTCCTACCAGTGCATTCTTCAGTATTTTAATGAAGGGAGTTTCCTTTTCTTCCTCTTGAGGGACACAAGCATATGTTTCATTCTTTAGTTTCAAATAATAAATCCATTCTTATATTTCCACACTACAAAACCTTCTGACCCATTCCTAAATAGTCTCCCCTTCTCATCTACTATAGGCCATTACTGAGCCCATTAGTCAAGAAGTTAGTCCAGCAATGTATTAAGACTTGTTCCAGGTATTCTTGCCAGTCACTAAACCCTAAGTTATGAGTGAGTGTTCTCATGAAAAAAATTCCCCTTGATAGCTTTATATCCCATACTCCTTGACAAGACACTCAAGATCCACTCTACAAGTATATATGCTATTTGCTCCCGGAACAGAGATTCTGTTTCCAAGATTAGGATATTCAGACTTCTGACACTAGTTATTTGAAGACAATGAAGGGAGAAGGTGGTACAATTTGAGGAAGAGAGGCATCATCTTGTGAAGAATCTACCTTAGGTGAGGTCTTTGATGGACTCTGGGAAAGGGAAAGCTGCTTTCCTCTAGCAAGTGGAAGAGTTCTGCTGGCCTGGAGAGTTTAAGGGAATCTGGGAGTTCAAGATGCTCTAACTCATCCACCCAAACATCCTTGCCCTAGGTCCTAGGCCTCCATTTTTTTTCCTTACTGGGGCTCTGAATTTATCTGTGGTACCAGTCAATGCTGAGTATTCAATCTTCTTTGCAGTTCTGTCATCCTTATGATTAAACCCAGTGGCCTGATTTTCAGTACAGTCTGTTTTTAATCTGTAGGAAATCAGGGTCTCTCTAAATCTGGGGTTCTTTTTTTTTTTTTTTTTAACCCGGAGGTCCCGGGGATTGAACCCGGGTCCCTCCATATGGGAGACAGATGCCCAACCATTTGAGCCACATCCATCCCCCAAAATCTGGGGTTCTTAACCTTTTTTGTTTCACAGACCCCTTTGCCAGTCAGGTGAAAACTACAAACCCCTTACCAAGTCCACACTATACTGTATATTATTTAATAAATATATCACACTGTACCAACATGTCCCCACAAGAATAACATGTTTTTTTTATATTTCAATTCAAGCTTATGAACCCCTGGTTAAGAACTTCTGCTCTAAATGCTCTCAGGGAAGCTTTCTGGCTTTCCCTGATGACTTAAGTTGATAGTTGGCTGAAATGAATTGGACACATTTTTAACACTTCCAAAGAAGTTAAATAAAATAAGTGAATTCCACTATCTTCATAAATAGCATTGCCCCTGTACTGTTTAAGCGTCACAGTTACAAAAAACCTCAACACTTTACCTTCTACTTGCACTATATCCCAATACATCACAAGTGAGCGTCTTTAGTACTTGTCAGAGGTTATCACTATTACTATATTAGGTTTCTACTTATTATCTGTAATTGGGTCCATTTTGTCCCGACTAGTAAATTACCCCATTTCAAAAACCCACTCTGAAGGTATGCTTTCTAAAGCCATCCTGGTATCAACTTTCTTAGCCTTGGTTTTACTGAAAGCAGATGCTGAGAACAAGGTGTGCCTACTTATTGCTTATTTGTTAAGTGATTCCCAGGAATCAAGAATATGAGGCCAGAGAGTGCAAAACAGAGAAGAAAGAAAGCCAATAGAAAAATGACTTACCAAAATGGCCATACTATGAGTAACTGGTGCTTGATCCCTTTGGGGATCTTCTGAGAAGCCATATAGAATCTGCCTCAAGATCAACTGCTAGTGTTATAAAAGGGAGATACATTTTCCATCTCCTCTTATCCTTCATTGTTGAGAGTTGCCCATGGTATGTCAACACCCCAGTGCTTCCAGGTAGCATAAGCATGAATGCTGAGAAAGCTCTTCCATGTGTCGTCAGTATCATAAAAGCCCATGAGAAGAGCTAGAGATGAGTGGCCCATGCTTCAGCTGAGGTGCTATCAGCACAAAGCAAGTCACGGTCTGCACTGAGCTGTTGCCACCACTGTGGCTGGAATCAGAGATGAGATTGAGAGGTTGTAAGGCATTGTACAAGGCATGTGCAATACAGGTGACAAACAGGATAGAGGTTTGTCCTTCATGTAAATCCAGAAGTAGGTGGTTCAGGATTGGTAGGGCAGCTCTGCTACTCTTGACAATGGGGAATAGGAAATTAAGGCTTAAAATATACAGGGTTCCTTTTTGGAAAGATGGAAATGTTTTGGTAACAGATGGTGGTGATGGTAGCACTACGTTGTGAATGTAATTAACAGCACTGAAATAAATATCTGAATGTGATGCCCATTCCCTTGAAAGGTATGCTCTGAAAGTAGCACACTCACGTTCCATCAGCCAGAACTTAGTGACCTACACGTATCTAGAGAATACGGTGGCTGGTCTTGTGCAGGGCAGTCCTGTGTTTCCCTACAATCACTATGAAAGGAAGAAGACTGGGAGAATGGGTATTGGTGGACATAGATCTAAGGACCTACAGTGGAAACATGACTGGGAAGGGTTGATGGCAGCAAACAAGTGCAACACAGTGCACAAAAGAGGAGTATTCTTTGAGTGCTGGAGGCAAGCAGCAGTGACAGTTATGCTAATACTGGGAGGATCTAAGGGAGGGCAAAAAAAATTTGGCTTCAGGCCAAGATTTTAATGCTGATGAAATCCCTTTCCCTTTATTGGTTAATGTGGTTTCCAAGCAAAGGAAATGGCATTCTTTCTTTTCAACACTAAGCTCAACCTTTGGCTGGTTAAAACCCCTCTTCCCTTCTTAGACCATTACTCTTTTTGGGCTATCCCAGAACCTGGCAGTCACTTTTTTTCCCATTCTACAAAATTGCCTGTGGCAATATACACGACAATGGTTCCAAAGACTTACAGACAAAGAACAATAGCTGAAAAACATTTATGCCCGGGTCAAATTTTCAAATAAATTTGAAGCCAGGTATTTCCAAGAATGCACTTACCTTAGTCACACTGGAAAGCACCACATTGAGCCAAATGCAGGGAGCTGGGGCATGTTCAATTTGGTGTGCACAGGGGTCTGCTTCCACTGCATGTTTCCTTCAGACAAAAGATATAGCCTGGGACTTCCACAGGGATCCCCCGTCACCAGGGCTGATTAGAAGGCTCTACACAACAAACAAAACAATCTGTGGGTCAGCGATTCTGAGAGGCAAGCCAAATTCTGGGGATCCCCTGTGGATTCTGGTTGTTGCTCTGTTGGCCAAAGAGTCTAGGTCATTCTCTGAAACTTGAGTGTACTCCTAGAACCAAACTAAGTTCCTTGAGAATTTTAGGACAAGAAGTGGCCTCTGGCTGGCCAGGAACTGCTCCTTCCATCTCCTCTCATGATCTTCCTCTCCCAAGTGCTTCTCCAGAGGAGAAGGGAAGGAGAGCCATAATATCAGAACTCTAGTGCTGTTCTTAGTGCATAATAAAAGCTTGATAAATGTAACTATTAATGTTATGCCTGTTTCCTATTCAATTTTATTGTAAGATTCCTGAGGACAGAAACTATACAGCATACCATCGTCCCTCCCCTCCTCAATATGTGACACAGTGCATTGCACACAGTAGGCCCACAATAGTACTTTTTTGCTTAGCTAATGATGGGAATGTGAAGAAGTCAGTTATAGGCAATATGTCCTAGTTATCTAGCTGCAGGGGTCCTACTGCTGCATGTATTACACTGAGATTGTTTACAGTGCAGCCTGCAGGACTACCTGGCCCCAGATTCTGGCCCTGCTACTTTTTAGCTGTGTGGGTTTATGTTAAGCAACCTATATGTTCCTCAGTTTTATCATCTATAAAATGGAGGAAATGATACAAGTATAGCATTTAGAATACTTCTTGGTATATCTTCTATTTCCCTTACTCAACTTTGTGTCCTTGAAGAAAAGGGGCCATGCCTTATTTCTTTCTGGATTCTCAGTAGCTGGGATTACCACACATGTGGACGTTTAATTAACTAGACAGAATTGAACTCCCCAGATCATGAATCAGCTGATGAACTTCCTCACGTTGCTAAATCTACAGCATCTGTAGAGATGCTAAATATCAGAATAGTGGTAGATATGACTTGTGCTCACTAGTATCTGGTTCTTCTTTCTTTCTAGTCACACAGAAGACTGAATTTCCCAAACATGTTGCAGGTGGACAGGGGCATACAACTAGTTTTACCCAATGGGCTGTGGGTAGAAGTGACATGTATCATGGCCGGGAGAAAGCATTTAATTGCTAGGGCAAAATCCTCTGCTCTCTCTCTTCTGGTAACAGACAACAGAGGAGGCTATGAATTTCGGACGGTGGAGCATCTACTACCCTATTCCTTGAATAGTTTTATGAAGCAGAGCCTCTGCCAACCTGCAAGAACATGTACTAGGAAATATCAACCTTGCTGTGTTGCTGTGTTGATCTACTGATTTCATAGTTAATTTGTTACCATAACATAACCTAGTTTATTCTGACTAATACATCTAGAAAGGAACATCACGCACACACATGCACACACACACACACACAATTTATAGATGAGGGAAATTGAAAACCGAGACACAGGAGATTATGACTTGCTCACAATAATTGGCTGGTCTTGTGGGAAGGATCCAGGCTCCCTCAATCCCAGGCCAGTGCTCTCTTCTACCTCCTCCCCTTTCCACAATGCTGCCTCCATCAAACGGATCCATTTTGTTTCTCCCACACATATGCTTTTTCTGTATCTAGGTGTTCCATGGGTTATTCCTTCTGCCTTAAACACAATTTCTTAGTTTCCCATCTTACACCACCTTCAGGCTCTCACTGACTTGTCCTTCTGATCTCAGCATAGCTACAATTTCCCCCTAGGAAGCATGTTCTAATCTCCTAAATCCTGGCGAGAGGCTTCTCTTGTGCTCTCCCATAACTATGCACACCCTTCCTTTTCAAAAGAGAAAAGACCATATTGATACATGTTAAATTCTCCTTAAGCTCCCACTAGACTGTAAATTTTGTCAAGTCAGGGACCACCTCTGTCTTTTCTCACGGTGGTACCCTAAGGTCTTGACATGGAACTTGTACACAGTGCTTAATGAATGTTTGTTGAATGAATAGATGAAAAATTATAGCTACCATTTAGTGAGGGCTTGCCCAGTGCCAGGCTCTGTACCTGTATCTTCACACAAAGTATCCTAGTTTTAAAAACAATTCCCTGAGATAGATATTATCACGCCAAATTTAAAGATGAGGAAACTAAAGCTCAGAGAAATTAAACAACTTACCTGAAGTCACACAGGCAACTAACGGTAGACATGGGATTTGGACCTTGCTCCTTTGAAACCTAAGTGTGTTCTCTTAACCAGAAGGCTAGTCTGCTTCCAATGTAGAGAGCCACTAGAGCAACTGGTCCACGCTGCCTTTTGAGAGATGAGCTTAAATTACTTACTTCACTGACAGTCCACAGTGACGTTTCCAAAACTGTGGAGATGAATTTCAAGAATGTATGGCTCAAATCTTTATTTCACCATGAAGCCTTTTTCCCCCATCATAAAGCAACTTATTGTTTTCTCCCTCCTTTGAATACCCAAGACTTGTTTTTCACAGCTCACATTTTACAGTTGACTATATCTTGACTCATTGGATTTCATTTCTTCTTCACTCAGCCCATATCTTCAAAGAGCATTTAAATGAATGAGTCTTGTACTTCTCATATCCATTCATCAAACTGTAGGTGCTCAGATGTGGGTGCAGAGAGAACAAGTGCAGTACATAGAAGCTGTCAGATGGAGCAGCACAGTTAGCGGATGCAGGGCTCCCAGCTTTCTCTGCTATAACAATCTTGACATAACATTTAAATGCTTCCTTCAAAAGAACAGAAACAAATTATTCTATTTGTCTTTTTCTTCAAACCACAAAATACACTTTGGGATCAAGAAAACGATCCTCCAAAGAGCAGCTCAAAACTACTAAAGAGAAACGAACGCAAGCACCTTAGGCTGTTCGGCATTTCAGATAATTAGGAGCTGCCGGCAGAAGAAAGAGCCTCTCCATTTGGGGAGAACAGTCAGTCAAGGTCATCTGAACTTTTATAATGAAGTACCAGAGGCCATCACTGATGCCACCTGAAGGGCAGGTGTTAGCTCAATACCTGCCCATGGCAGTCCCTCTGTGGCCTGTTGAAATCCCACTAAGATGTGTCATTCTCTAGGTGGCTGGCAGTCCTGCGCTTCATTTAGCAACATATTGTCACTTGGAGGGCAGAATGCGTGTTCACCCCCAGTGACTTCTGAACTGCCCTTCTGAGGTCTATAAATCGTACTGAATGTATCATTTTAAAGATGAAAACTTTCATGTATTTAACAGAACACGTATTTATTTACTACTAAGGAGCAAAACACATTGCAATTGCACTTGCATTACCAAGAGTTGACATGTTCAACCAAATGTTAATTCATCAAGATGTTCAGTGACTTTGGAAATCCAGAGGCCCTGATCCCAGCCCTTCAAGGTGTGAGAGCAAGGGGAAAGCGGAAAGTATCTCGATATCCTGTGCTCTAACTACCTTCTAGAAACTTTGTGAGGAGCTTAACAAATTTTACATCAGAGGTTGCAAACTTTGTCAGAAGAGGTTCAGATAGTAAATATTTTAGGCTTTGTGGACCATATCGTATCCGTCAAAAACTACTCAACAGATGTGTTGGGGCCAGGATTCTAAAACAAATTGATCTGAATTCAAAGGCCATGAGCTTTTCACGACAGCCACACTGATAAAATAGTCATTGCTAACACTTACATGTTTTGTGCTTTCTACATATCAGACATTGTCATAATCACTTTTCAAAAGTTAACTTAACTGATCCTACTTATAAGGTAGAAATGACCTTTATTTCTATTTTAGAAAGGAAGAAACTGAAGCACAGAAAGTTTGAGTAATTTTCCTAAGATCACACAGCTGCCAGCCAAGGCACGGTGAAGGGATTTGAGCCCAGGTAGGCTGCCTTGAGGGTCAGGGCTCCTAACCACTATACTAAAGCACATAGGAGTCAAATGTTTACTGTGAAAAGTATCATATAATTTACTGCTAAATTGGATGACAAGGAGTCAAAGTGACCCCAGAGTTCAGAGGAAATTTCATGTGGACTAAAACTATCAAAGTAGGCCCCTGGGTTAGATGAGAACAGGTGTGAGAAAAGGAGAGGGGCCTCGAGTCAGGGAGAGCGACATTTTGAGGGCAGGGGAGGACACTGCTGCTCTCCATGGAATGCTGTTATTTACTCCTTGTCCAGACACTTTCTATCTCATCCATAACCAAAATTTATTGAGCACTTAAAAATGTGCCTTACCCCATTAAGCACTTTCATTTCCCTAAAAGATAAATTAATCTGTTTTGCTACAGAGATAATCAGAGATATTAAAACTAAACATGGCTTTAAAAATCATCTGGAGAGTTTCAACTGCCCTCCTTCAGGAAAAAACAGCTGAGTACACTGGGGTTGAAATCTGACAAAACTGGTTTTGAATACTGCACTACCAGGTTTATCAGTTAGGATTTTTCCTTGATCAGGTGACAGGTAATCCAATTCAAACTGGCATAAACGACAACAACAAAAAGGAATTAATTGGCCCATGTGTTCAAGAGTGCAGGGGTAAATTTGATGTGCTTATACACGGCTTGAGCCAGGGCCAAGGTGACATGAGCAGAACCCGAATGCTCTCCCCCTGTGGGTGCTGAATCCTCACACAGCCCTCTGTACTGGTCCTCTCTGCTCTACGTCCACAAGAGCTCAGCATCCCACCAAACAGACAGAATGTGCTGCCCGAATATACTAGTCAAAAGAGCTAAAACAGGCTTGCTGTCTCCGATTGGGCCGACCTAAGTCATGTGCCCATTCCCCAGGCCAGAGGAATGTGCGATTTTGGTAGGTGTGGGTCACACACCATCCCTGGAGCTTGGGGTAGATTCAACATCTCCATCCTCCACAGATGGAGAATGGGTTACTCTGAGTCCTTTTGGTGGGGTGTAGAGCAAAAGTCAGGTGTCATCAATGAAGTGGGAATGGATTCTGGGTGTGCTGAAAACAATGTATGTCCATTCTGTTAATCCTGGACAAGTGAGTTATCCTTCATTAGTCTCAATTTCCTTTTCACCTATCAATCCAATACCTCAAAGGATTAATGTATTGAGTCTAAATGACTAAAGTATGAGTTCTCATCTGGTGCCACCCAAAACATTCTGCTATTCCCTCCCTCCCTCTTCCACCATCATCAGTAGAGCCCTTCCATTGCATTCTTTTTAACCTGGCCCCAGAACTTTAGAGGGCCCCTCCCTGTAGGGTTCAATGTCCATGGGGCTGAGAGGATGTGCCTATGAAAACCTGTACCAACCTCCTTTTAGAATATGTTCCAGACCCTGGAATTTTCTGCCCAAGCTGGGGCTGAGGGGTGGTTGTCATGGAATGTGTCCATGGAATTCCACTGTGCAGGATGGGCTATTGTGTCTACTGCACACACAGCAAAAGGCCCCTCCAGGCATCTAGGGTACATTTATATACACCACCCCCTTTCTCAGTCAGTACACCTCTATCACCAAAGATTAGTTTTGCTTGTTTTTAATTTTAAATAAATAGCATTGTACAGTATATACCCTATCACTCAATATTTTGTTTGTGATATTCATTCATTGTGTTGCTTAAAGCAATGGGTCTTTCTTTTTCATTGCTGTATAGTATTCCATTATATGAATTTATCATTATTTATCCACTCTACTCTTGATGGATATTTAGGTTGTTTCCAGTCTCTGCTATTACTAAAAGAGCTACTATGAACATTCTTGTACATGTCTTTGGGTGAAAGTGCACTCACTTATGTTGAATATTTACTCATGCTTATATAAGAATTTAAATAATGACAAATTTATGTAAAACAGTGTTCATGAAAATATTATTTATAAAAATGAAATAATTAAAAAATTAGAAATCAATAGGGAAAAATAGGTGGTTGAATATGTGGTCTTGGGAACTAGTATTTATATGTGAGGAAAAGTCAGTTTTGATTTTCATTCATAACATTTAGTAAAATAAAAGCATTGAATAAATAAATAGGCTATAATAATACTTGTCTTATATCTGGACAAGGAAGGAATTTCTAAGTGTAAAATTTATACACTTATACATAATGGAAATATAGAAAATTTGAGTATACAGCAATTTTTTTATTTCTGCAAGTCAAAAAACATCATTAACAAAACTGCAACTCACCTAATAACTCAGAAAAATATTTGTAATATCAAAGGGTTAGTAACCTTCCTATAGCCCAAGTTTACATAAATTGATGAAAAAAACATTACCAACCAGAGTTAGAAAAATGATCAAAATGGATTTACAAAAGAGAAATTACAAATGGTTAATAAATACTTTTAACCGTGGTAGTAAACAAAGAAGAACAAATTAAACCATGGGACATCACTTTCACATGTCTCAAGGTACAAAGGATATTAATCCGTAGAGCTGGAGAGAATGGAGAGAGGGAGGGAGGGAGGCTCTCGTCTGCTGCCAGAACAGCTTCCCTGGAAGCAGTTCAGCGATACACACACAGAACTCACAAACACGCAGAAGCTTTGAGCCGGTACTTCTACATTCAGGAATCTTTCCCCTCGGAAATAATTTAACATATAAACAAAAATGTACAGATAACAGGATTCATGAAAACATTATTTATTGTTGCCAAAAAAATAAGAAAGATAAACAATAGGAAAATAGGGAAAAATTACTATGTGATATTACACAGCCGTTAAATGATATTGCCATGCAAAACAGGGACAAATGGCCAAGCAGCAACATATATCACCCCTTCAGGAGCAGCAGTCACTGAGACAGACTCACAGATCCAGGACGACAAGCGCCGTGCAGGGCCACCATTGTTCATCACTCTACAGGGCAGTGACAGCAATGTGGCAGACCCGATGTTACTCTGGAGAGAAAGCCTTGAACTGGGGAGCCTTTAAAGTTTACACTGTGTGACTAGGGAAGCTAGCCCCCGTGGTATCTTAAGGATCTGGATTAATTCTGAGGTGGTGATGGTGGAGCTGGATGTGGTTCCAGGCAGGAGGCACCACTGGCCCAGTGGGGGGAGGTCGTGATGCCTGCATGTCAGATAGGGGACCTCACGATTCCCAGAGAGACGGCTGCTGTGGGCTTATCAAGCTGAGTGTGGTGTGCTGCCTGCCTGGGGTAGAATCCACAGTTTTGAAATGAGTGGTTTTCCCCCTACCCTCCAGAGATGTGTGGAAAATTAGGATTATCTGTTCCTTGAATATTTGGTAGAATATATATAAAATCCATCAGGGCCTGGTGTTTCCTTTGCAGGGTTTTTTGTAACTATGTATTCCATTTATTAATGGTTAAAAGACTATTCCCCAATCATTTCTGGTAAGCTATTTTTTTCACTGCAATTTGTTCATTTTATCAAGGTTTAAAATTGTTGGCATAAAATTGTTTTAAAATACTTTTATTATCTTTTATATCTTTGCCATGTCTAAGGATATTTCTCCTTTATGATTCCTAATATTGCTTATTTGTTCCCCTACTGTTTTAATTTCCTGGATGCTAAAACAAATACCATACAGTGGATTGGCTTAAACAACAGGAATTCATTGGCTCCCAGTTTCAAAGGCTTGAAGGCTTGCTTCCTTCCAGGGTGGCAGCTTCTGGCTGCCCAGCAATCTTTGGGGTTTCTTGGCTTTGTTTTTTTTTTAACAAAACAATTTTATTGATACATATTAAAGCATAAATCCATCCAAAGCGTACAATGAATGGTATTCGGTATAATCACATAATTGTGCATTAATCACTTCAATAATTTTTAGAGCATTTTCATTATTCCAATAACAATTTAAAAAAACAAAACTCATCACCTCTCAATCTCTCTATGCTTCCCCTGCTGTGCATCGCTGCTATTCTGTTTAGCAGAATATTATATTTTGCAAAAACAGTTTTATATATGCAATATCACTCATATTCTTAATTCACATGAGATTTCACTATGTTATACAGTCCCGTGTTATATTTTTTGGTTTCCCTTCTAGTAATATACATGACCTTAGACATCCTTGCAACCACTGTCATATCCATATAATAGCTCTGGTAGTAACACACACTATGATGTGCTTTCACCATTTCTATTCATTTCCAAAGATTTACAGACAATCTTTTTTACCAATTCTGCACAGATTAACCCTCAGCTTTCCATTCTCTACCTTTATTCTATTTTCTGGTTACCTATATTCTAATTTATTAATTCCATGAGTTTTCATAATATATTTAGCTCATAATAGTGTAATCATACAGTATTTGTCCTTTTTGTCTGGCTTGCTTCACTCAACACAATGTCCTACACATTCATCCATGTTTTCACATGCTTCACAACTTCATTTATTTTTACCATTGCATAATATTCCATTATGTGTATACACCACAATTTATTTATCCATTCATCAGTTGATGGACACCTGGGATGTTTCCAACTTTTGGCAATCGTGGATAACACCGCTATGAACATCAGTGTGCAGATGTCTGTTCGTGTCTCTGCTCTTAGTTCTTCTGGGTATATACCTAGTAATGCTAGTGCCGGGTCACATGGCAACTCTATATTCAACTTCCTTAGGAACTGCCAAACAGTCCTCCACAGCGGCTGTACAATTCTACATTCCCACCAACAGTGAATAAGTGTTCCTCTCTCTCCACATCCTCTCCAATATTTACAGTTTTCCAACTTTTTAATAGCGGCCAGTCTAATAAGTGTGAAATGATATCTCATTGTAGTTTTGATTTGAATTTCCCTAATCACTACTGATGATGAACATTTTTTCATACATTTCTTTGCCATTTGTATTTCTTCTTTGGCCAATTGTCTTTTCAAGTCTTTTGTCCATTTTTTATTAGGGTAATTTATCTTTTTATTGTTGAATTACATGCTCTCTTTATATATCATGGATATTAAACCCTTATCGGATATGTGATTACCAAATATTTTCTCCCATTGAGTCGGCTGCGTTTTCACCGTTTTGACAAAGTTCTTTGTGGTGCAAAAGTGTTTAATTTTGAGGCGGTCCCATTTATCTATTTTTTTCTTTTGTTGCTGGTGCTTTGGGTGGAAGGTTTAAGAAACCACTGCCTACCACAAGATCTTGAAGATGTCTTCCCACATTTTCTTCTAGGAGTTTTATGGTTGTGGCTTTTATATTTAGGTCCTTGATCCATTTTGAGTAAATTTTTGTATAAGTTGTGAGATAGGGGTCCTCTTTGATTCTTTTGGATATGGATATCCAGTTCTCCCAGTACCATTTGTTGAATAGACTGTTCTGGCCCAGCTTGGGAGAGCTTGACAGCCTTGTCAAAAATCGCTTTTTGTAGATGTAGATGTGAAGGTCTGTTTCTGAGTTCTCGATTCCGTTCCATTGGTCAATCTGTCTGTCTTTATGCCAGTACCATGCTGTTTTTTTACCACTGTAGCTAAGCAATAAGCTTTAAAGTCAGGAAGTAAGCATCCTTCAACCTCATTCTTCTTTTTAAGACATTTTTGGCTATTCAAGGTCCCTTACCCTTCCAAATAAATTGATAATTGGCTTTTCCATTTCTGCAAAAAAGGCTGTTGGGATTTTTATTGGGATTGTGTTGAATCTGTAAATCTGTTTGGGTAGAATCATCATCTTAATATTTAGTTTTCCAATCCATGAACACGGAATATCCTTCCACTTAAGTCTTCTTTGGTTTCTTTAAGCAATATTTTGTAGTTTTTGAATACATGTCCTTTATGTCCTTGGTTAAGTTTATTCCTAAATATTTGATAGTTTTAGTCACTAATATACATGGAAATTTTTTCTGATTTCCTCCTCAGATTGCACATCAGTTGTGTATAAAAACACTTGATTTTTGCATATTAATCTTGTATCCCGCCACTTTGCTGAACTTATCTTTTAGTTCAAGTGGCTTTGTTGTGGATTTTTCAGGATTTTCTAGATATAGGATCATATCATCAACAAATAATGAAAGTTTTACTTCTTTCTTTCCTATTTGAGTGCTTTTTATTTCTTTATCTAGCCTAATTGCTCTAGGAACATATTGAATAAGGTAGTGACAGTGGGCATCCTTGTCTTGTTCCTGATCTCAGTGGGAAAGCTTTCAGTCTTTCAATGGTGAGTACAATGCCAGCTGTAGGTTTTTCATATATGCACTTTACATATTGAGAAAGTTTCCTTCTCGTCCTATCTTTTGGAGTGTTTTTATCAAGAAAGGGTGCTGTACTTTGTCAAATGCCTTTTCTGCATCAATTGAGATGATCATGTGATTTTTCTTCTCCAGTTTATCAATATGGTTTATTACACTAATTGATTTTCTTGTGCTGAACTACTCTTGCATGCCTGGGATAAAACCTACTTGATCGTGGTGTATAATTCCTTTAATGTGCTTTTGGATTTGGTTTGCAAGTATCTTTTTTAAAGATTTATCTTATTTACTTATTTCTCCCCACCCCCTAGGTTTTTTATACTTGCTGGTCTGTTCGTCTTCCTTGTTTCTTTAGGAGGCACTGGGAACTGAACCCAAGACCTCCGATGTGGGAGGGAGGTGCCTAATTGCTTGAGACACCTCGGTTCCCTGCTTTGTTGTGTCTCTCATTGGGTTTTTCTTCCTGTGTCTCTTGTTGCATCATCTTGTTGCGTCAGCTTGCCACATCTGCCTGCGTCAGCTCTCTGTCTTGCTTATCCTCTCTAGGAGACACTAGGAACCTCTGCTCCCTGCTATGTTGTTTCTCTCATGTTTTTCTTCTTGTGTCTCTTGTTGCATCAGCTTGCCACACCTGCCCATCGCACCAGTTTGCTGTCTTCTCTAGGAGGCACCGGGAACCAAACCAGGGACTCCCATGTGGTAGGCGGGAGCTCAATTGCTTGAGCCATACCCACTTCCCTCATACTTGCAAGTATTTTGTTGAGGATGTTTGCATCTATATTCATTAGAGATACTGGTCTGTAATTTTCTTTCTTTTCTTTTTTTTTTTTGTAGTATCTTTATCTGGTTTTGGTATTAGGGTGATGTTGGCTTCATAGAATGAGTTTGGTAGCATTCTTTCCTGTTCAATTTTTTGGAAGAGCTTGAGCAAGATCGGTATTAGGTCGCCTCTGAATGATTGAGAGAATTAATCTGTGAACCCATCTGGTCCTGGCTTTTTCATCTTTGGGAGATTACTGATGACTGTTTTAATCTCTTCACTTGGAATTGGTTTGTTGAGATATATTTCTTTAGGGTCAGGTAGGTGGTTCATGTGTTTCTAGGAATTTGTCCATCTCATCGACAGTGTCTAGTGTTTTGGCATACAGTTGTTCATAGTATCCTCTTATGATCGCTATTATTTCTGCAGGGTCAGTGGTAATGTCCCCCCCCCTCTCATTTCTAATTTTATTTGTGTCTTCTCTCTTTTTTTCTTTGTCAGTCTAGTTAGGGTTACCCCCTACCTAATAATCTTTGTTTCTACACTCTTCTCCAAGTCTCTTGCCCTTGTTTTTTCCTGTCAGGCTGCAGCATTCCCTTTAGTATCTCTTGTAATTCTAGTATTTTGGTGACATATTCTATCAGTTTTTGTTTGTCTGTGATGACTTTGAACTCACCCTCATTTTTGAAGGACAGTTTTTTCTGGATACAGAATTCTTGGCTGGCAGTTTTTCTCCTTCAGTACCTTAAATACATCATACCTGTTTCTTCTCTCCTCCATGATTTCTGATGAGATGTTGGCACTTAGTCTTGCACTTAGTTTTCTTAAGGTTCCCTTGTATGTGATACATTGCTTTTCTCTTGCTGCTGTCAGAATCCTCTCTTTATCTCTGATATTTGTCTTTCTGAAT
The DNA here is from genome assembly GCA_029593785.1 of Cabassous unicinctus. Taxonomy (NCBI): domain Eukaryota; kingdom Metazoa; phylum Chordata; class Mammalia; order Cingulata; family Chlamyphoridae; genus Cabassous; species Cabassous unicinctus. The sequence goes on from JAQZBX010000755.1 coordinate 75,728, forward strand.
AGTAGGTATCTCAGGGTAGGTCTACTCGCATTAATTCTGTTTGGGGTGCATTGTCCTCCCTGGATATTGATATTTATGTCTTTCATAAGGTTGGGAAGTTTTCGGTCATTATTTCCTCAAATATTCTTTCTGCCCCTTTCTATTCTCTTCTTCTGGGACACCGATAATGCGTATGTGTGCATTTTGTGTTGTCATTCAGTTCCCTGAGACCCTGTTCCATTTTTTTCCATTCTCTTTTCTTCCTGTTCTCTGGTCTTTTCCAGTTCAGATCTTCTGTTTTCAAAATCACTAATTCTGTCTTTGAGCAATTCAAATCTGCTCTCATGTGCCTTTAATGTATTTTTAATCTCATCCATCGTGTCTTTCATTCCCATAAGCTCTGTTACTTTTCTTTGCAGGCTTTCAAATTGTTCTTTATGCTCAGCCAGTGTCTTCTTAATATCCTTTATCTCTTTCTTCATATTTTCTTTCACTTCTTTAAATTGATTTTGTAGGGTTCTGTGATTATGATTGATTGTCTTAAATCCTGTATCTCTTCAGGATATTTGATTTGTTCCTTTGGCTGGGTCATCTCTTCCTGTTTCCTGGTATGGCTTGTAATTTTTTGCTGATGTCTAGGTATCTGAATATGTTGGTGAATTTACTCTGATGGCCAATTTCTCTTTCTTAGCATTTTTTTTTTCTTTCCACAGCTCTTCTTTGATATTTGGTTCACCTTATTTTAAGTCTTTAAAATTGCCCAGCTTAAGTTATCAAAATTGGTCGAGAGACTCACTAATGGGATGCAGATTTTATCCCAGGAGTTCAGGTTAAGGGAGACCTCTAAAAGCAGTTTTTCTCTGTGCAATTTCCAGACTGTCCAGCAGACAGCGCTCCTTGACACACCATTCTATGGAGGTCTTTCTTTCAATGTCCACTTTCCTGTGTTTTGTCTGGCCAGAGCTGAGAGTCAAAGTGGGCTCTGCTGGCCAAATTCACTGAAGAGAAGCCCCCCCCACACTCCCCCTTTCCCCCTTGTAATAGCTGACAGGGAGGAAGACGTCTATTCCCCTCCCAGTGGGCTGCAGTGAGCCAGGGGTTTTACTTCAGCTTAATATCTTGGGGTGGGGGAGGGGACCCCTTCTGGGCCACCGCAGGGGTTTAGTAACTCATGTTTGTTGTTTCAGGTTCTTCATCTCTTTGTCCCTCACCCTCCTGGGGGTTGTGTAGCACTGTCCTGGTCTGCTGACCCCCAAAGCAGATCCGTCAGACAGCTTTTGGCCCTTTCTCTATTGCTTTTGTGAGAGGGTTGAGCCTTGCCTTCTTACTCTGATGTCATCTTCCCTGCCTTGGCTTTTCCATCATATGGTAATGCTAATGGTGGCTTCTCTTTTCTCTTCCATATTCTGTTGACATTGAGCTTCTGGCTGCTCCTTATGGCTTCTCCTTCCATGTCTAATTTCCTGTCTTATAAGGACTTCAGCTATATTGGATTAAGCCCTGCCCCCCCTCATTCAGTTTGGGCACACTTTAATAAAATCTTCAAAGGTCCTATTTACAAATAGGTGTTGGGACCTGAATATGCCTTTTGTGTGGAACATGACTGATTCAATCCCTCATAACTTCTCTCTCTGTGAACAATCTTGCCAAAGGTTTGTCCTTTTTGGTGTTCTTTTATTCTTATCTGCAGTATGCTGAAAGAATGGGGGATCCATGCCCAACTGACATTCTATCTAGAAATTTCTACATTTGGTAATTCTTGCTAGTATTCACTCTAAAGCAAATGCATGCCATTCTCTCTCACCCTTTCTCTTCATTCTTTATGTTGTATTCTGGGTAATGTCTTTGTAGGTATCTACCTAGTTTCCTAATTTTTCTTCACTAGTATCTAATCTGCTCTTTTAAACTTTCAATTGATTTTACTTAAGCTATATTTTTTATTCCTAAATGTCCTACTTGGTTCATTCCCAAATACATTTCATCATATTTGCTGAGACCTGCTTGTTTCTTACCCATACTTTCATCTTCACTTTACTTCTTTAAGCACATTAAACTTACTCATTTCTTACTCTGTAACTGATAATTTCATTATCTGATTGTGTGTGTGTGAATCATCATTTTCTTTTTGTTTGTTTGCTCATTGATTGTCAATCTTTGTGCCTAGATATTTAAGTTATTTTCTCTCCCTTTGAAGGGCAGATGTATTTTTTTTATTCATCCTTTCACTGACAGTGTTTTTTGGAGTTTCTGGCTGCATGAGGTTATCCAGTCAGACTCACCTTGCAAGAGCTCTAGGCTTTGTCTTCTGTCCCTCCTGGGCTATTAAAACCAAAGCTCCAGGTTTCAGGATATTGGCAGATGCCTCCAGGCAGCCATCATTACAGTGACTTACCACTAGATTCCTGCTCCAATTTTGTGTGTTGGCTCCTGGGGATTTCATTTACTTTCTTGCAAGCTTATGCATGAACTTAAAAAGATATAGATTTTTAAATTTTTATTTTACTTTATAGTTACTTTATTACAGTAATTTTTTTAGGATATCAAGCCTATAAGTTTGATTGACAGGAAAACCCAGAAACTTTCGAGTTTTAAAATTCAGTCTAGACACCTTTCTTATGGTTTTATTCCCTTGTTTTCACAACTAGAAAAAACTTATAACTATTTTTATACTTATTTAAATGACATTTAATAAATTTCAATATGAATACTGTTGCACCAGTATATAATACTAAATACAATATATTTAAACAAAGTTATTTAAAATGTTAAAGATATTTAACCCTAAAAGGGTGATTTATTTCCTCAAAAGTTATATATATATGAATAAAAGCTTATTTGAAATATAAATTATATATTGTAATATGGAAAGGCAAAAGGCAGAAGAGAAATCTTCCTTCCCTTACTTATAGATTTGAGTAACATGATCTGCTGGAAGGAGCTGACAAAGAACTTAGATTTGAGGGAAACCTTTTATCATTCACTTCTGGTGTGTGTTGGTCAGGACTGCCACATAAAGCCACAGACACTCCATGGTGAATGGTGCTCCCTGGATTTGTGTAGTGATGGAATATAACATTCCTAAGCTTTTATTTATTCATCTAATAAAATAAGAATCATGAAGGCTCATACCGTAAATCAACAATGTAATATACATGAAAGTACTATAGAAATGTTTATATTACTGGGCCTATCTTTGAGAGACCTACAAAGTTGCTATAAATTCTGCTTCCTTCTTGACTCTTGCCACTCATTCAACTCCTTAAAGAACTGCAAGTTATATCATAAAGTGACAAAAATCAACTTTGTTAAAACCAAGGGCGTCAGCAGAAGAAAATTGCTAGTCCTAGTTTCCTACTGTTCCACTCTCTTTTAATCTTCACAGAGAGCAGGTAAATTATTCTGTTTCATTGTCTCTATCTTCTCTTCCTTGGGTACCTATAACATTTCCTTAAATTTGAAGTTAAGGAGAGGATCAAAGAAATAGTAATTATGCACCCTTTTGCTTCACTTCCTCCCACCTGCTAAAGAAGAACACCTAGGCTGAATTGTGATGCCAAAAGAATATGCTGAAGTCCTAACTCCCCAGTACCTTTGAATGTGGTCTTAGTTGGAAATGGAGCCTTTGCAGATATAGTCAAATTAAGATGAAGTCACACTGAATTAGGATGGGCCCTAAATCCAATAACTGGCATCCTTATAAGGAGAGAGACATTTGGCGACACACACAGAGGGAAAACGGCTACGTGAGACAGAGGCACAGATTGGAGTGAAGTAATGCAGCCACAAGCCAAGGAATGCCAAGGATTGCCGGGAGACCCCAGAAGCTAGGGTGAGGCAAGGAAGGATTCTTCCCGAGAGCCTCCAGAGAGAGCATGGTCCTGTCAAAACCTTGATTCCAGACGTCTAGGCCCCAAACTGTGAGAGAATAAATTTCTGTTGTTTTAAGTCACCCAGTTTGTGGTAATTTGTTACAGCAGCTCTGGGAAACTTGCCATGTTTGGGCCAATAATTTTTTTTTTGTCTCTGAGAGGACTTTCTTTACCAGTTAATATCTGTTATATCTTTCTCCTACTCTCCCCACCCCCCCACACACACACATACCTTACTCATCTTGATGAGCCCACAGCAGTCTTCACTCCCTGGGAAATGATGAGATAATTCTGAAGAAATTATTAGAAAAACATATTCTTTAAGCACACATCAAAACTACTGCAGACACTGCCGATGTATAGGTCCCCTCAGCTCTCTGCTACACGAGTGGACCTTCAGCCGCAGGTAGCCTCTAGCACACTGACAGCTCAAGTCGTCCTGCCTGAGGGCTTTATCCTGCACCTGTAGAAGCTTGATTGGCTGTGGTCAGGTGCAAGCTGGAACTGTGGTGTAGTTAATCACTGTGGGAGGAGCCGCCAACCTGCGTGGTCTCAGTTTTCAGGTGGTATTACTCTGAAGTGTTTTCCACATGTTTCTCAGAGGGCCACAGTTGCCCACAGCAGCAACTTACTCACTAATACACACCTTATGGGCTCCCCCCGCATCTCACTTCTTCCACGTCTTCACTCACATTTACTGTGATCACCTCAAACAAACAAAAAACAAAACCACATACCTCCCCCCAAGTCTTTGTCTTAAAATCTGTTTTGGGGAAAACCCATAGTAAAAGAATGACCAGGCTGGATTTATTCTAGAAGTGCAAATTTAGTTAACCTTTGAAAATAAATTAATGTAGTTCATCATGCTAATAAATTAAAGGAGAAAATCCTAAGATCATCTCAGGATGTACCAAAACTTTTTTGATAAATTTTCATATTCTTTCAGCTTAAAACTATTAGCATATTGGCATAGAAGAAAGCTTCCTTAACCTGGAAATTTTAATCTACCAAAATCTTTGAGCAAACATTGTATGGAATGGTAGAATTTAAAACATTCCCTTTCAAAGAGGAACAAACCAAGGTTGTCTTCTACACCACTTACTGTTGGTCCTAGCCAGTTTAATAAGATGAGAAAAATAAAAGGAAGAAGAAGTTAAATGGAAGAAACAAAACTGTCATCATTTATAGATTATCTACAAAGAAATGCCCTCTTGACATCTTAAAACTATTAGATTTAATAAAAGGATTTAACAAAATTGCTGGCTATAAAATAAATTAAAAATCAATTTGATTTCTATACCCAAGCAACAAAAGAGAAAATGTAATTTTTTGTACAGGTACTATTTACAACAGCAACAAAATATATAAGGTACTATGGATAATAACAAAATATGTTTAAGATTTTTATGTAGAATATTATAAAACTTAACTAAAAGACATTTAAAAATCACCTAAATTCCACATGTATGGATAGGAGAACCCTATATCTTAAAGATGCCCAATGCCACCAAATTTATCTGCATATTCAATGCAATTCTAAGCAAAATCTTAACAAGGTGGTATATTAAACTTGGCAAGCTGATTCCAAAATCAGCTTGACATCAAGAATATCCAAGATGCTCTTCAGGAGGTAGTTAAAGGAAATGCTTTACCAAATAATGAGATTTATTAATAAAATATAGTCATTAAGATAGTGCTGTATTGGCATTGGAATAAGCAAAGAGAACAGTGGAACAGAATAGAGAGTGCAGAAATCAACCCATAAATTCATGGAGACTTGATATATCAGAGATGTGTAATTCAAATCAGTGGGGAACATCCAAATATTCAAAGCATGCTTCTGAAACAATAAGAAAAAAGTGAAATTGAGCCCCAATCATACACCATGCACAAACATATAAAGCAGGTGAAATAAAGACAAATAAAAAAATAGGAGTAAATCCTTATGACTTTGGGAGTAGGGGAAAAAAGTCCTTAAACAAAACACAAAAGCACACAGCCCAAAAGGGAAGTTTGATAAATTTGACTACATTAAAATTAAGAATTGCTGTTCCATTCAAAACGCAACATACGGAAATGAAGTGACAAGTAACAAAACAGGAATGTATACACAATATAAACCAATTAGACAAAGACCAATAACCCCTTAGAAAAATGGGCAAAAATTTATAGGCTTTACGGAAAAAGAACCCCAAATGGCTAATAAGTCCATGAAAAGATGCTTAACCTCATTAATAACCCAGGGAAATAAAAATTAAAAGCACAATGAGGAAGTGGGTGTGGCTCAATCGATAGAGCTCCCATTTACGTATAGGAGGCCCCGGGTTCGCTTCCAGGGGCCTCCTTGTGAGGGCAGGCCGGCCCACGCGGCGCGGTGGGCTGATGCAGCAAGACCTCACAGCAAGGGGGAGATAAGCAGACAGAAAAAACACAGCAAAATGGACACAGCAAACACAAGCAGCAAGGGGGAGGGGGGATAAATAAATAAATAAATAAATCTTAAAACAAAACAAACAAACAAAAAAAAAACAATAAGACATTATTTCATACCCAACCAAGTGGAAAATTATAAAAAGTCAATGATACCCTGCTGGTAGAATTTTCAATTTGTACTCTCAGTTTGGAAAATAAATTTTATTATGGATTAAAATTGTATATGTGCAAAATTAAGACCATCAGTTTCATTCTTGTTCATATACCCTTAAACTGTGCATAATAGATATGTATGTACATGTAACTGTTAAAAATTACTTTAATTGTTAAAAATTACATGTAGCAGTTTGATATTATTTATGAATTCCAAAAAAAGATATGGATTATGTTTGTAAATTGGTCTGTTCCTCTGGGTGTGATACCCTTTGATTGTATTAAATTCAAAGGTTTTACGTTTTACTTGATTAAATCAAGATTAGAGCTTTGGTTCGACCACGTCAGTAGGGCGTGACTGAGGGTTGAGTCCCCACCTCCTTGGTGGGCCGATAGAGACAGACATTCACTCAAGAACACACACAGAAGAAGACATGGAAGAGGAGAAAACTTGGTCATTTTGGTCCTGCCATGTGACAGAAAGGAGAAGGCTCAGATAGCTAAAGCCAGGCGAAAGCGAGCCCCTCACCTGGTAGTTTGCAGCTGTAGAGACCAGAGCCCTGAGCAGCTGCGAAGGCCTGGAAAGAAACAGGCCCTCCAGCCTACAGCTGAGATTGGAAGAAGCCGGGCCCACGGAGCCGGAAGAGGAAGAGGAAGAGGAAGGCGGAATCCTTTCAGAGACTGGGGACAGAAAAGATATTAATGGTTGCCAGAAGCTGGGCATGGGGGGTAGTGAAGGAGGAATGGGGAGTGACCGCTAATGGGTATGGGGTTTCATTTGGGGGTGATGAAAATGTTCCAGAATTAGATAGTGGTGAAAGGTTTACAACTTTGTGGATATACTAAAAACCACTGAATTGTACACTTTTATGGTATGTGAATTATATGGCAGTTGAGTAAAGTGTTGAGTAAAAGAAAAGCAAGTTGCAGAAGAATGCAAAAAGTATGAAAATGTTTATATAATGCTTAAAATTAAGCAGAAGGCAGGAATATATTATTTATTTTTACATACTTGTGATACAATCTTAAAGACAATTAAAGGATAACAGCACAAAACTTAGGACAATGGTAAGGCCAGTCAGGGACTTCAAAATATTGGTGATGTTCTAATTCTTAAGCTTGGAGCTGAGTATACTGTTTGCAAATTATTATTATTTATTAAAACGTATATATGTTCAATATCCTCTTGTATGCATGCACAATAGTGCATAACTTAATAAATGAATACAAATTTTAAAGGTAAACAAAACAAAATCCCACCAAACATGTAAGAGTAAGAAGAGTAACAGCATCTCCTCTTATGAGTGTGATAAATAAAAGAGATAACATGCAATTATAATATTGCTTGACCAATAAGAAAGTCAAAAATATTAGAACCATGGCGTTGATGGGGTGAGAAGGGAATAAGTTTGAGAGATAATTAGGATGGGCAAATGACAGTACTTGGGAATGGATTGAGGTTGGGTGTGTGGGTCATAGCAAGAGTGACGTGTAGGTTTCTAGCTTGCGTAACTGGATGTATGGAGACCTATTTACCAAGATAAAGAATTCCCTCAAAATAATCACTAGTTAATGCGGTTGAATTTTTAATAGTAAAAAATTAAAAACAACAAAAATGTGCAACTATAAAATGATGGTTAAATGAATTATGGTGCAATGGCATGCAGGTATGTGATGCAGCCTTTAAAAGTCATGTTTTAAAAGACTGATGGCGTATTATGTTTTAAAAGCAGATTAATACCTGCATATGCAGTATAGTTACCATTTGATACAATAATAGTTATGTATATAAAAAGATAGCCAAAGGGTCCTTAGAGTGCTAACAATGTCTATCACTGAGGTGCCATTATAACTAATTTTAATTTTCTTCTATTCACTTTCTATCATTTAACCATTTCTACAATAAGCAATTGCTACTTTGATAATCATAAAAAATATATGTGGTATTTTAAAATACAAATAAAATGTCGTCAATAAATGTCTATAACTTAAGTTATATAGCAGATTGCAGAAGCCACACATGAAATCTTGCTTGTTCTGAGAGAGAGTGAGGGAAATCAATGGGGAAGAGATATACTCCTGTATGTTTGTTATGAAATAATTGTGTGATTAAGGGTTAAAAGCCTCTTTGGGCAATCAAATTATAGCTTTCATTCAGACACTTTTCATGCATGATCATAATGCCTTCCTTCAAGGACATCCCAGGTGATTCAAACTGATTGCTCAACATAGCACCTTCTGACATAAAGTAACCTTAAGAAGCGTTGTCAATGTGTTAAGAAACATGGGAAAATTACAACTAACGTAACTAATGTAACTTTATGGACGATAATTAATAGTCATATTGTAATATTTTTGAACAATGGCAAAGAAGATATTATGTCAATTCTAAGAGACAACTTTAGAGGGTTATAAAGGGGTATGGAATTTTTCCTTTTGGAGTAATGAAAACATTGTAAAATTGACTGAGGTGATGATAGCACAACTCTGCGATAAATATGAGAGCCAATGAGTGTACACTTTAAATGGATTGTACAAAACAAGGGGCTGTATAACAAGGAAATCCAGCGGTGGAAGACAAACTGTGGTTCACAGGACAAATACGAGAACATTCTCTGATGAACTATAACAAATGTATAATACTATTTACAGGGTGTTAATAATCGAGTGGTTTAGGGGAAAAAATACATCAAATATAAGATATGGGCTATAATTGGTAGTAACATTTTGATGATGTTTTTTCATATTTTGTAACAAATGTTTCATGACAATGCAAGGTGTTGGTGATGGGGTGATGTATGGGAGCCCTGTATGATGATTTGCATGTTTGTTTTGTAAAGTTAACAACTTTTACTATACATTTATTATGTATGTTCATGTATGAATGATATACTTCAGTAAAATTTTATTGAAAAAAGAAAGAAGTGTTGTCAATTTACGAGAAACAATTATTATTTTTTAATGTGGTGGGATTTCAGAAAATAACTGTTGGGTTTTTCCCTTAATTTTGGAATGTAGTAGTTTCGTATGTTTTCCCTTGCCTTGTCTTTTCTTCTTAATTTTCTCCACCCCGCTCTTATTTCCTCCATCCCTTTTCACTTTTTTGAAATAAGGTCTTCTAGAATAAATATTATGTTTTAGTTCCTCTGTTCATTATGGTAGGATAATCATTGTATTGTTACTTGAACCTTCTAGGTATAGCAATAGTACCTTAATCATGGTAGTTTTTTTTATTTCACATAAAATAAAATTAACCACTTTAAAGCATATACTTCAGTAACCTTTAGTACATTCTCATGGTAGATTTTAAAACCTTTATGTTTAAATAAATAAGATTGTTTTGAATAAATTATGCCTCCAAACAATAATATGCAAATGGGAAACATGTTCTACCTCATCAGGACAAATATTGTTTTACATGTATGAAGTTAAAACTCCATTTAGATATAAACTTTCAAAATTAATACAAATATGAATTTAGGTAGCAAGAGAGTTTGGGTAGCAAGGCATACCTTTATTAATTCATATTATATGTCATCCACTCTTGGGAAGTAGACTTCAAAATGTGAAAAACATTGTTTTCATTGAAATAAAGGTTAACCACTCCCTAAACAAAAAGACACCAAGAGTAGGTCTACTTTATTAGAGTGACCAAATATGGCTGGGATCTCCCTCTGGCCTCCCTCTCCAAAGTAACCCCACAGGTCACAGGCAGATTTCTCTCTCTCACTGAAGATTATCCTCTTCATTTTGATAGTTTTGGAAAATTAAGAACTAGAAGAAACACATTCTAGATTACTGTAATAGCACATCAGAAATAGACCAAGACTTGTATTTTAATCCTTTTCCTTACAAACTACATTTTTTCCCCTAAATCCTTCTGCTTTTTTGGATTGGCTTTATTCGTTTTCCCCCCTTAGCAATGGTTAAACTAAAATCAGTGCTTTTTTTTTGGAAACTAAATCAAGAAATATTTATTAAATATCTACTTCTCTATATAATATATTCACTTCGCACATATTTTTCCAGAGTATACAATGTAGCACAAGAAATACTAACTTTTTGGCACAAAACCTTGTCTGATTCATTTCATGGAGGGCTGTTTTCCCTATCTCTCTCCCACTCCCTTCACCAGGAGACTCTAGGATTGGTTCTTTTAGAAACTTTGAGTCTAGCTCATTCCCCACATCCCATAGCCCTGTAACTGATGGCCACAACTCAAAATGTAGACCCCCTGGATCCTCTTGTCCCTGTCCATACTCTGTGCTCCTCCTCCCTCGACCCAACATTCATTGCTTCTAGTCCTTCCAGATCATATCAGTGCCCTCTGGAAGTCCCACATCCTTTCAAGAATAAGCCTCCTTACCTCCTCCGATGTCAGCCCTTCACCAGCTTGAGCAGATGATCCATAACATGGCCTATGGAAGATACTACTGATATAGAACAGAATATAATAACAGCAAACATTTAACGACTATTTATAAAGTAGCAGGCAGGATTCGAAGGACTTTGCTATACTAATTCATTTGTACTTTCCTATAACCACAAAAAAATATTTCATTAGAAAAAAGTATAATCCAAAAACGTATATTCAGAAAGACAATCCTGACAAGAAAGTATTGAGCACCAACTAGGTGGTGGGTTCTTTAAAAAACATTTCAAATGTAAAGAATAAATCAGAAAATGTCCTGGGTGGGTATCTTAGTTTGGAAGGCTGCTATGACAAACACCGCACAATGGGTTAGTGTAACAACAGGAATTTATTGGCACATGCCTTGGAAGGCTAGAAGTCCAAAATGAAGGTGCCTGTGAAACCATGCTTTCTTCCCCAACTGCAGCGTGCTGGTGCTAGCTTTCTGTAGGCCTTGGGATTCCATGGCTTGCATCCTGTGACACACAGTAATCTCTCTTTCCTTGTGTCTGCTCTTCTGATTTCCGTGGCTTCTGGCTCCTCTGGTTGCACCTGAATTTCCTCTCTTAATAAGGCATCCAGCCATATGGATTAAGGCCCACCCCATTCAGTCTGAAGGCTCCTAAATAGGATCTTAGAAGAAAGGTCAGGCATCGGTTTCAATCTCTATTCCAAAATGATATCAACATTCAGTGCCACATATTTGGTGGCATATAACTTTCCTCTAACAGAGAAATCTCTGGAAATTCTTGTCCTGAAACATTGGTAAGCCGTTGAAGGCATTTGAAGGTAGCTGCTGGCCCTAAACAGTGCATCCGCTCTCAGTTACTAAATTAAACTGTTTTTACAGGCTCTCAGCTTGACAGCCAATGAAAGGGGAAGGGCGGGAAGGTTTGATCCTATTCCCAAAATGTAAAAGCTGAAAAGAAGTGCAAAGTCACACTTACTTTGGGGAAAAGACTTGAAGCTTTACAACAAAACCTTGAGATAGAAGAATGATGGAGACTGCCTTGTCCACACATGAAAGAGACCCATTCCGAGGAGTGCAGGGCTATGGACTCACTCAGAGCACACGGGACACACGTCTCTGTTTTTCCTTCTGCACACATGAAGGGCCACATGGCTGTAGCCTCTTTGCTACTTCTGCCTCCACCATGGCTGCCAACACAAACAGAACACAGAGAAACTCTTGCTTCCAGGCCACAGCTGAATTAGCCATTTTCAAAGATACTACTGAAAGTAAACCTACCATGCACCATACTTCTGACAAAAGCAGAAGTTCCTACAGCCATCTGTCTTTTCCCACAGGGTTTTCCTGACATGTCCTTTCCTTTAAACCAAACCTACTTTCCTCCTTTATCTCTCAAATACTTTCAGTAGGTTCTGTCAAATTTCCTTTCCATTGTAAACCGACTTCCCTACTTTCTCAATCTGTTTCTTACCTGAAACCTGGTTCCATCTGGAAAACACCAACTATCCTTAGGTCCCTGAGGATGCTGCTTATTCTATATCTCAGCGTTTTTTTCAGGATTCTGTATCCTTCTTGTTTCTCAATTCTTCTGCCAGAATATTACTCATAAACCATAATGGAAGTGTCTTGCTCGTTAAAAGCCCATCCCTCTCCCGTGATCTCTTGTTCATCAGGGACGTTGTTCCACCTTTCATTCCTTCTCTAGGCTCTATTCCACCCTCTCCGTCTCGACGAAGACGTCACATCAGGAAACTACTCGCGTCTAGATCAACAATGTCTTCCACGTGGCCAAATCCAAAGGACTGCCTCACATTCAACAGGGTTGACCCATCTCTCCTGCAATTCTCTCTTCTGTTGACTTTCATATACTCACCTCCTAAGTGCTTCTTCTGAGTTTTATTTTCTGGCTCTTCTTCCTGTCCCTGACTTTTAACTTGTTAGAGTGATTTGGGCTTAATTCCTTAATTCCTTCTCTATATGATCCCTACTCTCTGTGTGATTTCAACAAATCCCATGATTGAAATGCAGCTCTGTCCTGATGACTCTCAAACTGCTATCTGCAGCCTAACCCTTTCTGATGGTCTACCCGACATATTCACTTGGGGTTTCTAACAGTTACATGAGACCTCGTGTGTCTAATATAAATGTCTTAATTCTCTCTCCCCAACCTTCTCTCCTCTGCCAGTCTCGTCATCTACCCAGTGGCCACACAGACCACAGGCTGAGGAGTCCCTCTTGGCTTCTTTCTCTCCCTTTCATACTTGATTCTTTTCTTTCCTCTCCCACACCCAAACCATTACCAACGTCTAGTGAGACTTTAAAAATTAAAATTAATTATTTTTACATTTTTGAATATTCAACACATTTATATTAAAAAATCAGGAGAAGTAACATGCTGAAATATAAGTTCCCCTGCCTCCTTGTCCCCAGGCATCCAGATCTGCTCTTGGAGTCAGCCACTGTTATCAGATTTGTGTGCGTACTTAGGAGACAGTCAATGCAGAGACACCAATTTTTATGTATAAAGATGGCACTAGCACACACTGCTCCATAACTTGTTTTCCCACACTATACAATATCTTGAAATATTATTCTGGATCAGAAATATAGAACTGTTTTATTTATCTTATAGTTGCATAGTATTTCAGTACATAGATGTACCATAATTTATTTAACCAGCTCCAAATTGTTGGCATTTAATTTTTCAATCTTTTGCTATTCCAGGCAAAAATGTATTGATGATATTTGAGAGTGTGTATGATTTCACCCATGTGTATAAGTTTCAATTCCAAACAACAATGAAGTGAATAGTCTTGTAATTAAATACTTTCATATAGGTACAAGTAATATCTAGCAGTTATATTGTGGGTCAAGGAACATGGGCTTTTGTAAATTTGACAGATATAGTCAAATTGGCCTACATAGATGCTAGTTATCAGTCTGAATCACCAGCAACGATGTGTAAGAGCCCGTTTTCCTGCATCCTGGCAAACACACTATGTAATCAAACTTCTTAATCTTTGCCAATCTGATAGGCGAACTATTATACAATGCTGTGGTTTTAATTTGCATTTATCTTATTATGGGAAAGGTTAAACAAGCTTCCATAGGTTTAAGAGCTCCTTGCATTTATTTTCATTATTATGAAATTTGTGTTTAGATCTTTCACCCATTTTTATGTTATATTTTATATGACATCTTTTGATTATTGTCTCATGGGAGATTTTAAATATATAATAAGTACTTCATCTGTGACATGGGCTGCATTTTCTTCCTAGTTTGCTGTTTGTACTTTTACTTTGCTTTTACTGTTTTTCTCCCCCAAATTATTCTATTAGAGAAAATAATTTTATAAATATTTCTTTCTTTTTCTCCTAAGTTTCATGGTTTCATCTTTCTTTAAAAAAGAGTCACCTGACACTTATTTTAGTGAAAGGACACAGGGACCCAACTATAATGTATTTTCAGATATATTTTCCAGTTTTGCCAACCTCATTTATTGAATAATCTACCTCTTCCCAAAAACCATAAAATGTCAACTTCCAAATATACTACTTTCCCCTACACAATTGCTCTATTTCGGTACTTAACACAATTGGCCTTGTGATTTGACTATTTGCATATGTGTTCTCCACCTCCCGCTAGACTGTGAGCTTCATAAGGACACTGTCAGGGTCTGAGATTTTATTTTACTACCCTTATAAGCTAATGAGCTAGCCTGTTACCATTACATGGATCCTGGGGGTAGACATGAGCTTCTCAGGTCAGAGACTCACAGCAGAGCAAACAGCATGATTTGCTTGGGTTCCTTTTGCTCTTCAAGCACAACGGGAGTGACATGGGAGCACCCAGATGTGTGTCACACATACTGGGTGGTTGCATCACAGCTGAGGAACACTGAGTTTGGGGAATCCACCTCTACCGTGGCAGGAAATAAACAGGTCTGCTCTTTGCCCTGGAGGGAGCCATTACCTTATCCCTCAGGGGTTTTCACTGCCAACACTGGCCTGGGTAAAGGGAAGTCAGAGCCTTGCACTTTTGGCATGCACTGCAAGAGTGTGGGAGCATGTGAGATTCACGGAGGACTGTCTCGCCCATCAGGCACAGCCAGGTTATTGCTTAGCTTTGCATTTTGGGATGCCCACAGGACCAAATACAGTGTCTGGCACAAAGAAGGTGCTTCAAATTTGTTGACAAATTTGACCGGATCAAATATTTCATTGGGTTAGTATGAATTTATCACCAGATAACATAACTGGAAATCATACATTTGGTATTATTCTATTCTAAAAGGATAGTTCCTTGTGCTACAGACACAGGCAGATCATTAGTCTAAAACATTAAAACATTAGCTTTAAAAAGCTGTAACTTAAAAGTAAGCACTAAGAAGAATTACTAACGTTTGACTAATTAAAACTAATTTCCATGAACCAAAAGTTTGAGAATTTGTTTACTATCCTCATTTCCCTCTAAGTCAGGGGCTCCTAACCTTTTTGCTCCACGGACCCCTTTGCCAGTCAGGTAAAACCACGAACCCCTTACTAAGCCCACACTATACTGTGTATTATTTAATAAATATATCACACCTGCGCCAACACGTCCCCGCAAGAATAATGTTTTTTCGAATTTCAGTTCAGGCTCACAGACCCCCTGAAATCTTTCCATGGACCCCTTGGGAGTCTGAGGATCCCTGGTTAAGAACCCCTGCTCTAAGTGTTCAGTTGATAGGTTGAAAATATGCACTGGGTTTAAGCACCCTTAATCTCTTTTAAATAGATGTGCCTTGTTTATAAAATGGGCACTTGTTTTTTCATACTAAAATGTTTTAATTATGTATTATGTTTGAAATTGTAATCCAATTACAACTAGGAATACTATTCAAAAAACAAATTTGGGAAGACATAAAAGGTTTTTCCCCTCTTATGAAATTAGAGATTGCAAACACCATTTAGAAATGAAAAAAGTAAACTCCTTATCTAAGAACCCAAAGAAAAGCAGAACCAATGGAAAACAGTGCCACACAACAGCAAATAGTTTAGCCCTACTTAAGAACCATTTGGAAATGAATGACAGGAAGTTCAGTACCACTAAAATGTAGAGTTGTCCATTTCTAACTGAATGTTAGATAGGAATATAATAACATGGATGATGCTTTCTGTGGAAGCGCACTAGAAGATATTTAACAGCACACAAGGGTGTGTCACAAAGACCTCATTGAAGCTGAAGTATGGAAAACAGCTCTGAGAATAATTTTTAAATTCATTTAAATGTTGACTGCTCAATATTTAGCACCAATAAATTAAAATAAAGAGACATTTAAAACAAGGCTTATGTTAAAGTTGCCTCAACTTACCTTCTGCTCTTTCTCATTTATCCTTTTTCTTTCTTCTAAGTGCAAACATAATTTCAATTAGAAGAGATTTCTGTTTATCTAAGATGGAGTTCAGATCCTATTTTCTTCCTATACCTGTATATCACCTTTTCCTGGAATTTCCTGAATATATAATCTGATGTGAATAGTTGATACTTTGTGAAACTTCCTAGGTCCAAAGGTGAAAATCGCTTTCTCGACCATATACCATTAGTAAGAAGAGGCCAAAAAATATATATATATATCAACATTAGAAATTAGAATTGAGAAAAAATTAGGCTAATCATGGTTAAAATAATTTTGGTTTTCAAATTATGCATGGCAATTTTGTAACAAAAGGTAGAAGAAAAAAAGAAATTTCCCAATAAATCATTTAAGGAAAACAGTGGCTTATTTTTAGGTAGACACCTAAAGAGGCAAAAACCTATATTCTGGATAATTCCTAGAATATGTTTGACACTTAGCAGATATTAAATACATGTTTAGTAATTTAATGTTTGTTGATTTTTAATATTTTGAATTGCAAAAGAGGTAAATTCACATGCATAACAAAGGATAATCTAATTTTTCTACTATTCTATACCCGAAAAATAATGTGATTTAAAACAATGAGGTTAAATGACAATCTGCACGCTAATTTCCTTTATAACTTTTACTTTGAGGAATAAGGGTGCTATTTTGAAATTACATTATATTTTTAGTGTAAAGAAAATTTTAAATTAGGTACCCATTTACCAAAATAAAAACAGAATCCTATTAAGTTCAAAATATCAATGTATTTCATTTTCTGGGTGCCTTTTTAAAAACAGTGCCTTATTAATTGTTATTTTGTATTATCTAAAAAGACATTTTGCTTTATAAACTGTAATTTAAAAATATTTTCAATATACATTTTTTTCTCTTTTTTTTAGTAAAAGAAAGCTAGGCTGACTTATGAAGATTTAATAAAGAAGTAGCAAACATTGAAATGCAGGCTGATGATTACCCTTCTAGTAGTAATTCTTAGAATGTGTTTATCTGAACTGAAATCTTCATTTAACAGTCAGCGGGAAATAGCAATAATTGGCATGTGCTTTAATTTCACAAGTTATTGCTTTATTTTCTTGTGAACTTCACTAATCCATATTTCCTCAAGTTACTTTAGTCTAGTTAATATCATTTGGGTTATAAGTGTTCTAAAGTATAATATATATGTTAATAACTCATAATTCTTCTTAAATATTGTATATATATGTGGACTCATAGGACAGATTAGTAAAGACTACCCAATAGAGGAATTAAAAGACCTAGGCTCAGTTCTCACTTGTGTTATAATTATGTAATTTTATAATCTGAATTATGGGAGAATAATATATTTCTATTTATCCCACATGTTTGTAAGAATCAAATTTGATAATTATATGAATATATAAATACACTGATAAACTAATCTCACTATTACTATTATTGCCATTTTATATATTAGCCTTTTGAAAATTATCATCTTTAGATAGAGGTACCTCAAGGACATGTTTGGTAGCAAACAAATCAAGTCTTCTGATCCCTTCACTCTATTTGGTTAACTCAGCTCCAAACACTACCACTAACTCTCTCTAGAATGATACCTCTATCATTTGCATTGCCTAAATATTAAGACCTAGTCAATTAAGAAAATGTGATTTATACATTTAGAATTGATAAGTCATGAGCACATGAGTTCGAATTATTTTACTCAATGAAAATTTTGACATTTATTTAACTGTACTTGTTATTTATAATATATTTTTTAAAAATACATTTTCTTCCCCATTCCTACTTTTTCAAGCTTTGCTTTTCAATATCTCTCAAGATGACTTAGCCTTATTCTAAAAAGATTTTGAGACTGATAGGTCAGTTTAAAGGGAAACAATGACTTAAAAAAAAAAAAAAAGTTTGCCAGAGAAGGATATCTTGATGGTAACTCTTATACTTGCTCTAAACATTCTAAAATAACCCTGAACCTAAGACTGCTGTTTGTTTTCATTTTGTTGGCTAGATAAGTTTTCTAAAATGGACACTGATATCAATTTTTAAACAACTGTACTTTATTAGTAAATAAGCAAATTGAAATGGTTTTTCAATCATTAGAAATGATTTTGCACTTACAGATTTACTCGTTCTTCATCTGTTATCTGATATTGCTCTTAGTCACTTATTGATATTTCTTTGTTTCATCTCAAATTGTTTCTATCAACTTTTAAAATTTATGTTAGGTTACAATCAACTTTTGACAACAGAAGCCATCATTTTGGCTGTGATAACTCGCATGAGAGTCCCAAATCTGCCTTGGGAAGAAACATTGCCAGTTGGTGGCAGCATTCACAAGAGTGGGTCACATTTCCTCTGTTATCTTTAGGTTGAATTTCAAAACAACTCTAGAAAACAGACTCAGAAGGCAAGCCTGGAAACAGCACGTGAACAACTGTAGGAAAGTGGAAGGTTTCCGACTGTATTCCAGTTCCATAAAACACTAGAGCTTCTGGCAAAAAGCAGAGTGGTTCATGTCCTACTGTTTACCTCCTAAGCAGTTTACAAAAACGGGGCAAGAGCTTGCTCCTATAATAAACAGTGGAATCAATGAACACAGGCTGATCTTTCCCCCTTTGTAACATTTGTACTCTGTTCAAGGACACTCCCAGTGATCGTCATTACTCATCCTCCTCCCTCTCCCAGAAAATATAGCTGTGTCATGTTAGAGACATTTTTTAATGTCATCTGCTCATGAGCTACAGATTGAGAAGCAGGCAATTTTGTTCTGTTCTGATAGAAAACGTTTTGTTTTAAAACAAAACAAAAATATCCATTTTAACCCAGGAGCTAGAACAGTAAAAGCTAGCAATACACAGGACACCAATTTAGTCATGCAAAATGTGAGTGTATTATATTACAGGAGCCAAGCATTCCAAGGGCCAGAGATGTTCTAAGTAGGAACCGTTGTGTGTGTGTGTGTGTGTGTGTTCTATGATTTAGCAATGTTACACCGCCGTTAATGTATAATTTTCACGTCAATCATGGAAAGTCTTTAGGCAAAAAAGTGATATATTTTTTTTAATCTAGAAATTCATTCTCAAAATTCAAATGCAACGAAATCCAGAGTTGTACTAATATGAATTTTAAATTTCTAACTGCAGTCACTTTTTAATTGGGTGTTGATATTCCTTCAACATAATTATATTTAATTCTATTGTGAAAATGTTTTGAATATTGGGTTAGCTGCATTTGTGCCTACTACATGTGTACTTTTCTTAGCAGTATTAATTTGATTCACACACTTTTCAGAAGAATTCTTATTTAAAAATTCATAGTAGTTTGCCCCACCATATATATAAGTAAAATAATCATTTGTTTTAATCCCCCCCCCCAATAAACATTTAGGTAAGGAAGTATTTAAAAATAAATTTAGTATCTTTCATGATCAGAATAAATACTAATGTGTAAAGCCTTTACAATTTCCAGTGAACTGATACAATCTATTAGCAAATACTGATTCCTTAAACATTTGCAACTCCATACAAGATAAGAAATGATACAAACAACAGTTACATTCTCTCATGTAAATCATTCTGTTGCACATACACAGAGTTAGCATGTTACAAAATTCTTGTGAAATTTCAGTTGAAACATATTAGCAAATAGATTTGTAAAGAAAAACTTGCTGCTAAAGTGTACTGAAGTTCCCCATGAATCCTAGAGGAGAAAAAGGTCTTCTGTGCTCAATTCATTGAGCAGAGAAATGGATATTTATTAAAGGAGGTACTGAGCCACACTATTTAATAAAGCGAAATTTGATGAAATGTTGCCACTCTTTTTAAAGACTAAAACTATCCCTTAACATAAACCTCTGAAGTTAAAAATCTGTATCTCCTAGAGTACATTTTAAATTAAAGCTATTCTAACAAGTTATATAGCATTCCACTTAAAGATCTGCTTAGTCAGCTTTTAGATCTAGTTTATCTAGTCACAAAATATAGCCAAATATCCACAGGGTTAAAAATTAAAAGAAAAATAACCTCATAAGCACTGACCTTTTTATATGCCTTTCTTCTCCATCCTACATGAAACAAAAGAAGAAAACTAGTGGATGTTCATTATTTTAATATTGTTCTATTATGGATTTGTGACACATTTTTAATCTCTGCACTTTTATGAAAATGATTACTTTATGAAAGGAAATTAAGTTGTTCTAAAAAAGACTTTTTCTTTTAATGGCAGAATTCCTACCAATAAGCTTCTACGTCAAACTCTCTTTGCTAAAAGATATGGCCACTCTGTTAACTTTAAGAAAGGAAAGAAAACTGCCAACGAAAGATCTTGGACCATGAGAAAAAATTTCAACCAGGCTGTTTGCTGGCAACAGGCCATGCAAGCAGCTCCTGGCCCTGCAGTAGAGA
Source organism: Cabassous unicinctus (assembly GCA_029593785.1). NCBI lineage: Eukaryota > Metazoa > Chordata > Mammalia > Cingulata > Chlamyphoridae > Cabassous > Cabassous unicinctus. The sequence goes on from JAQZBX010000755.1 coordinate 96,324, forward strand.
GCATATTGGCAGATGTTATTAGCTGACTTTTGCTGAAAAAGTATGGGAGAACAGTTGGAAAATCACAAGGTGTAGAACAAGCTTTAAATAAATAAATAGCTTATTTGGCAATAGAAAGGGGGAACCATAAAGAGCTCCTTGGTTGAAGAAGACTGTGATACTGCTAATTCAGAATTTCTTAGTATTGGTTTCATGGGCTGACTCCTTGAGGAGAACTGAAATTGCACCTCCCACATTTGTATGTAGAGGTTCTAGGACTTCAGAATTACAATTAATATGTAGTTTTGCTGTAGGAGATTTGTACTCTTTATGGTATGAAAATGCCACTGCTATAGGTGATCATTCTTTTCCCTTCCCTCTTTTACCCCTAACAGGGTAACTGAGGCTATAAATAGACAAAGTGCTAACTTCCAATTTAGGCTCTATGCTTGTCAATTAGAGCTTCTGAGACATTAATTTTAAAAATACAGGCATTTAGAATTAGAATAGCCTTAAGAACAAGAAAACTAAAAAAATATTGACACTTGTTAAAATCTGATGGGTGCAGCAAATAAATATTCAACAAATATATGAAAATCTAATGTTGTATTAAAAGCCACAATCTGAAAAGAATGACACAATTACAAAAGATACTTTCTCAGAGGAAATCCTTATCACTTAAGACTGAAAAGGGGTTGCCCTCAATATCACTGACAGCTCTTTAGAGTTAAGGGATATACACAGAGGCCACATTTACCTCTCTCAAAAGTAGGATGTAAATTATTACAAAGCCAATAAAATTGGGCCACATTTTCTTCAAGCTCAGAGATAAGGATCACTTTATCTTTCTTCTCTATGTAGACATATTGCTAGGCAACATTTGTTAAGATAAAAAGGCAACAAGGTCTCAAAAGAATAAATAGACTGGAACAGCACAATGTCCATAAAAGCAGTGCCCCCCAACACACACACATACACACACACACAATTTTAAATGACATTCCTTGAAGTATTATTCTTTTTCAGTATGGATTAAAATGGAGGATATACTTGTTTGAAGTAACTTTTATTATATTTTGTCACACTGATTCAATCCCAAATTATGCCATTCCCAAATGCCATAATCTTTAAGGCACATTTTATACGAAATACTTAAAAATATATAGCACCTTCTCCAAAATTATTCTTAAATTATTTTAATTTAAGACTTTATTACATTTCATTACATTAGAAATTTTACATGATAAAGGGCATTGACAGGCAAAGTTACAGGACTTAATAAAAAAAAAACAAGACTACAGTAAGATAAATTTCTTCAGATTATTTCATAAAGGCAAACATTAAAAAAAAAAA
>JAQZBX010000756.1:0-35036 GCA_029593785.1 Cabassous unicinctus
GCTGCAGAGGATCATTGGTGGAGGGTGTCTGGGATGGGGGATTCATGGGAGTAAGTTTATCTGAATATACATGAAAGATGTAAAAAAATTGTTGAAATTATCAAGGGATGGGGCATGGTCATGGTGCGTAGACAATCACTCAATAAATGAAGGAATCTGAATTCCCAGCCTGGAGAATTCTGCCACATTCTCCAAGGGAGCATAAACAGCCCCCTGAGTGCAGGGGCAATGTCTGACAAAATAGGATTGCCCACTAATGAGTTCTTGTTATTGATCACTAGCCTCATAAGTCTTTGCTCTTATAATTGAAACTTAGCCTACTGTTATGGGGTGCCTAAGGGTTGCCACCTGAGAGCCTCCTTGTTGCTCAAATGTGGCCTCTATCTAAGCCAAACTCAGCATATGTATGCATTACCTTCCCCCCAATGTGGGACATGACTCCCAGGGATGAGCCTCCCTGGCAACAAGGGATTAATACCAAGTGCCAACTGGCAACATGACTGGGAAAAGACCTTGAATAAAAGGGGGAAAAGTAAAGACAAATGATTTCACTTGTCTAAGAGACTTCAAAGAGAATCGGGAGGTCATCCCAGACATAACGCTTACGCACAACTCAGTAGGATCTCATAGAACACAAAAGTGGATGTCACCCCACACAGAGGGACTCCTGAGGGCTCTGGAGACACCCAGGTCCTATATAAGTTGAGATAGCCCCAGAGATTGACATCTTAGCAGTAGGCTCTTCTTTGAAATCTGTGCTCCTGTGAGTGACAGAGTTGGACTCAAATAAGTCCTCCATGCACATGGTCCATCCGTCCCTTCTATTCAAACCTATATGTAATGCTAGTGTTTGTAGTTGTACTACCAGAGACTGGAGCCTCTGGCCTACCTACATGCCAGCTGTGCCTGGAATCTCATTGGAGCTGCAACTCCGACTCTACAGCTCAATGGACTCACCCAAGTCACCTGGTGAGGAGATGATGATGGACAACGGCCATCCAAGGGAATGGAGAGAGCCTGAAGCTGCAGGCAGGATAATCCCATCCACCTTATCTATGGGATATAAGCCCATTCTCACTTGGAGGTGGAGTGGATATCACCATGCCAGTCGTCTCAGTATTGGGAGAAGTGCTATGGACCAGAGTGGACCTAATGGTATTCTGTTGCACACCTATTGTGATTCAAGCAGTGGAAGAAATTATAACAGTGAGGTGGAGCCAGTGGCCTCTAGAAGCTTTTGGGGCAGGGAGGGGAAGGGCAGTTATAATACAGGGGTTTTATCAGGACTTGGGGTTGGTCCTGAGTGACATTGTGGCAACAGATATAAGCCATTTTACATCAACATATACCATGCAGCACTGTGTGGGAGGGAGTGTGGTCTATGAAGTGAACCATCTTCTTTGCTTAATGACAAAGCCCTAGGATGTGTATATCCATTGCAGGTGATGTGCCACACTAATGAAAGATATTTATGTGGGATGTTATAGGAAGTGTGGGAGGTGGAGAACATGGGAATCCCTGAAATTTCTGTGTAACATTTCGATAATCTAAGCACCTTTAAAAAAAATTATATATATATATAATATATATATAATATATATATAATATAGCCAAAGGTCAAAGAAATTACTCTGTAAAATCTCAATCTTTCTGAATTCATTGATTGTTGTTCTGTGGCCTAGCATGTGGTACATATTGGAGTATGATCAATGTGAACTCGAGAAGAATGTAAATCTTGCTGTATTCGGGTGTAATGTTATGTATATATCTATTAAGTCCAGGTCCTCCAATGTATTGTTGAGAGTCTTTGTTTCTTTATTGATTCTATGTCTAGATGTTCTGTCTAATGATGATAATGGTGTATTAAAGTCCCCCACTGTAATTGTAGAGGCATATATTTCTCCACTTAGTTTTTCCAAAGTTTGCCTCATGTAATTTGAGGCACCCTGAATATATGCATAAATGTTTTATTGTTATCTCTTCTTGAGAGGTTACCCCTTTTACTAGTATATACTGTCCATCTTTGTCTTTTGCAATAGTTTTTCATTTAAAGTTTATTATGTCTGATGTTAGAATAGCTACACCTCCCCTTTTTTGGCTATTGTTAGCTTGTAAAATTGTTTTCCATCCATTCACTTTCAGCCTTCTTGAATCCCTGGGTTGTAGGTGGGTTTCCTGTAGACAGCATATAGAAATATCATATTTCCTTATCCATTCTGCCAATTTGCGTCTCTTGACTGGTGAGTTTAATCCATTAACATTCAATGTTAATATTCACAATGAATTTCTTACTTCAGCCATATTTTCTTTGGGATAACGCATGTCATTTGATCTTTTGTTTCTGTTTTTGTCATTTTGGTTGTTCTTAAACTCTCCTCCAACTCTGTCTCCCATGATTTTTCCTTTCACCTTGTAGAACTTCCTTTAGTATCTCTTGACATGCAGGTTTTTATTGACAAACTCTCTGAGTTTCTGTTTATCTGTGAATATTTTGTACTCTCCCTTATTTTTGAATGCAAGTTTTGCTGGATAGAGAATTCATGGCTGGAAGTTTTTTTCTTTTAGTACCATGACTATGCCAAACCACTCTCTTTTACCTCCATGATTTCAGCTGCAAAATCAGCACTTAAACTTATTGTGCTTCCCTTGTATGTGATGGTTCCCTTTTCTCTTGCTGCCTTGAGTATTTTATCTTTGTCTTGAATATTGGACATTTTGACAAGTATATATCTTGGTGTTGGCCTGTTGGGATTTATACTCTTTGGGGTGCCCTGTACTTCCTGGTTCTGCACATCCATCTCTCTCAATAGGGTTGGAAGATTTTAGCCATTATTTCCTTCAGCAATCCTTCTGTTCCCTTTCCCTTCTCTTCTCCTTCTGGGATGCCCATAATGTGTAGGTTTGTGTATTTTGTATTGTCAGATAAATCCCTGAGTCCCTGCTGGATTTTTTCTATCTTTTTTTTCTATCTGTTCTACTGTCAGTTTGATTTCAGGTGTATTGTCTTCCACATCACTAATTCTTTCTTCTGCCTGTTCAAATCTCCTGTTATGTGAATCCAGCGTCTTTTTGATTTCTTGGATTGTGCCATTGATCACCATCATATCCGTTACCTTTTTGCGTCTGTTTACAATTTCTTCCATATGTTCTCCCAGTGTCTTCTTTAGATCCTTAATCTCTTCCTTCACTTCATTAAGTTGGTCCATGATATTTGTTTGGTAAGCTTTGATTAGTTGTTCAATGTTCTGCATCACTTCCTGGTTTTTAGTTTGTTCATTGGGCTGGTCCATGTCTTCCTGTTGCTCAGTGTGGTTTGTAATTTTTTGTTGCCCTCTAGTCATCATTTTATGTTGATGTTTATTCAGTTGATTAGCTTTTCTCTCTTTCCTAGAGTTTTATTTAGCTGCTTGTTCTGTGTGTGTGTTAAATTTTTTCTTTGACACTTTTTCTTCTTATTTTATTTCCTTACTTCTTTCCATGTTATCTTGAAGACAAAGGATTAGGGCCAGCGGAATCAAAAGATGTGAGAAATGAAGTAGGATAATAGTAATATTGATAAAAGTTAGAAGAGGGGCCAAATAAGACTTAATGAAATGAATATTTAACTTATATAGGCAGTGTAGAGTAATAGGAAAAAAAGTGGAGTACCTACAATGGACTGGGAAACCAAATAGAGGAATTTACATATAATGATTTAGAAGGCTAGAATGATGAGGAGGGAGAGAAAGAGTGAAGGAAGAAGTAAAAGTAAAAAGCTAATATTTATAAAAAAGAAGATAACAATAGATAGAATAGCAATTCATAGCCTTATGTTGTGGGATAATGAAAAAATGTGGTGTGTAAGAACTCCAACAGAAAACAGAAGGCAAAAAGATGAAGGAAGGGGAATAGATAGCTTGGGAGGCAAAATCAATATAGACAGAGATTGGGAAATCGCTGAAGAAGAAGCACATCAAAGAAGCGACAAGCTAGCAGCAGATAAGTAAAAAGAAAAAAATATAAGGAAAAAAGATTGGGGGAGGAGAGAGGAAAGAAAACCAAGAGACAAATAAACAGAGAAAAAACAAACAACCACACAAGCAAGCAGTCAAACAAAGCTAAGTAGGAACAGTGTTCCTTCTAGGGTCCTTGTGGAATCTCTCAGCCTGCTTGTGTTTATCAATCAATTTCTCTGCAGGGTTATATCTGCAGGTTTAAAGGCAGATTTTAGCTATTAAACTAAATTTAAAAGAATTCATTTTTTAAAATGACTGTCTTCTTTTTTTTTTTTTTTTGCAAAATAAGGGACCCAAAAAAAGTCCTCTTCTCAACCACCCCCTTCACTAAGGGGACCCTAACAAGGCTTGTGGAAACTAATGAAGCACTTCCCTCTTCCTGGCCTCCCAGGGGAGCTGAAGCTCTGATGCTTGTCAGTGCAGAGCGATAAAATTGGCTGACTCCACCCCCTCTATTGCCAAGCCTCAAAGTCACTGAGCTGCTCAATAAATCAGGCTTCCTCAGTAGATTTGCCTCTCCCCTCAGCCTGGTACTGCTTCAACCTGGCTTATCTGCTCCCCAAAGCTATGAGGGGATCCAGGCAGCCAAATCTACAGAAGGGAAAACCCTCTCCATCTTCTGTCAGAACCCTCCCTCTCTCGGAGAACACTGCCTCACACCAGGTTGCCATGCGGGAGTCGCAGCTCAAACCAGCCTTTTTTCCTGACGGTGGGGCTCAGCCATCTGTGTTAACCACCACAGACAGGCTTAAAACTCACGAATCTCTACCGATCAGTCCACACTGTCAATCTGCCTGCAGATAGATGTCCCAAGCTTCTCACTCTGTGCACCCACAACACAGAACCCTGGGCAGGACCCTGTCCACAATCAGCCATCCTCAGAGAGCTAGTCAGCGAGTGCCCTTCTAAATCAACGTCATCTTGCCTCCCTATGTTGGTATTCTTTATGGTGACTCATATGTATCCTAGGCTATTAGAATGACAGCCTGTATCACATAAATATATGCTGCAAGCATGTCACAGATGGAGAAGAGAAAAGTCAAAGGAATAGAAATATTTGCAGAAATAATGGCCAATATGAACCAAATCTTATGAAAGACATTAATATACAGTAGTAAAAGCACAACGTATTCCAAAGAGGGAAAATATATAAACTGACCTAGACAGTGACACACTAATCAGAATGTCACAAATTCATGGAAAGTTAAAGAACACTCTTAAAAAATTAATGGGTCAAAGGAAAAATTGCAAGGCAAATTAGTAAATATCTCAAAATTAATGAAAAATAGAACACAACATATCAAAACATATGGGATGCAATGATAGCAGTGTTCAGATAGAAATTTATAGACCTAATACTTGCATTGAAAAGAAGAAGTAAAATTAAACACAGAACCACACACTTGGGGGAACTAGAAAAGGAACAGTGAACTGATCCTAGTTAGAGTAGAAGGAAGGAAATGACAGACTGGAGAAGAAATAAGTGAAATTGAGAAAAAAAAACTTGTAGGGAAATAACCCAATGTTGGTTCTTCAAGAAAGTCAATAAAATTGATGGGACCTTGGCTACACTGACAAAGAAAAGAGAGAAGATGCAAATAAAATCATAGATGAGAGGGAGGCATTACTACTGACATCATAGAAACATAAATTACCAAAAGATAATACTATGAACAACTGTATGAAAACAAATTTGACAGCCTAGATGAAATGGACAAGTTTCTAGATACACACTAACCATAATCAACCTAGACAAAACAGAAGATCTCAACAGACCATATTCAAGTAAATAGTTTGAATCAGTCATCAAAAAATTCCCATGAAAAAAGTCCAAGACAGGCTGGCTACAAATGAGAATTATACCAAACATGCCAAGAATTAATACCAACCCTGCTCAAGTTATTCTAGGAAATTGAACAGGAGGGGACATTACTAACTCATTCTATTTTGTTTACATCATTCTAATTCCAAAATCAGAAAAAGAAACTTCAGGAAATTAAAGTTACAGACCAATATCTCTTATGAATACATATGCAAAAATCATCTGCAGAGTACTACCAAACAGAATCCAACAGCACATTAAAAATATTATACAACATTATCAAAAGGGATTCCCCCAAGTTATCAAAGGTAGTTCAACATAAGAAAATAAAATAATGTAATGCACCGCATTAAAAGAATAAGAGACACACATGACATCTTAATTGATGCAGAAAACTCATTTCATGAAATACAGCACACTTTCTTGATAAAAACAGCCATAAAAATAGTAATAGAAGGAAACTCCCTCAGCATGGTAAAGGGCATATATCTAAAACCCAGTGCAAACATCCAACTCATAGTTGAAAGCCTGAAAGCTTAACCTATAAGATTTGGAAGAAGACAAGGATGTCTGCTATTTAATCTTATACTGAAAAGTCTAGCCTGAGCAATTAGGCATGACAAAGAAATAAAATGCACACAAAGTGGGAAGGAAGGAAGAAAACGTTCACTCTTTTCAGGTATCTAGATACTATATATAGAAAGTCCCAATCTACAAAAAAGCTACTTGTGCCAATAAACAATTCAGTAAAGTGGGTGGTACAAGATCAGCATGCAAAAATCATCGGTGATTCTATATACTAGTAATGAACAATCTAAGGAAGAAATCAAGAAAAATGCCATTCAAAATAGCAAAAAAAAAAAAAAATCAAATATATAGAAGTAAATTTATGAAGGATTTAAAGGACCTGTACACAGGGAAGTACAGAACTGAGCTAAAAATCAAATAAGTTCTAAATAAATGGAAACGGAAAGGCATTCCATTGCTCATGGATTGGATGATTAAATATTGTTAATATGTCAATTCTATCCCAAACAAGTTAGAGTTTCAATGTAATCACAATCAAATTCTAAAAGGCATTTTTGCTGAAATGAAAAAGCTAAACTTCAAATTTGTTTGGAATGATAAGAGGCCCCAAAGAGCCAAATCCATACTGGAAAATATGAACAAGTTTGGAGAAATCACACTACCTGCCTTTAAAGCATATTAAAGAGCTATAGTTGTCAAAACAGCATGTTACTGGCACAAGGATAGATATATAGATGAATGGAATTGAAATGAGAATTCAGAAGTAAGTCTTCATATTTATGACCAATTGATTTTTGACAAGGCTGCCTGAACCACTCAATTGGGAAAATATAGTTTGTTTGTTTTTTAATTAGAGAAGTTGTGAACTTACAAAACAATTATGGACATTTAAGGAATTTTCATACAATATTCCTCTACCAATCTATATTGTTGTAGAACATTTCTTATGGATTATGAGACATCATCAGTATATTACCACTAATATACTGGTGTACAGCATGCATTTGTTATATTTTTTCATATACCCATATTATCAGAGTACATCTTTGTCATTGATGCAAGAATATTACAGGATTGTTGTTAACTATAGTCCATAGGTTACATTCCCATGCTTCTTCAAATTTTTACCACCTTTCAATTGTGATGTACATATGTTCTAGTTTATAGAAGGACAACATTGTATTTGTACTTTCAACTACAATTCTCCTTCAAATTTGGGTTCACTATGTTATTCGTTCCCTAGATTATTCTCTAGCTTTCTTTCAATTGACATTTACATCCTTACACTACCCTTTTCAGGCACAATCCCATTTATGAACCAGCTGCATTAGTTCTACTCACTATATTGTGTTACCATCAAATTTCTCCATTTCCACACTATTACAGTCAAGTTAATTAAAACTTCTACATACATTAAGCATCAGTGCCTCTTCTCAGGTTGCTCTTGCAAATTTTTTTAAATATTTTTTTTATTTATTAAAAGATACTTAGATTATATAAATGTTATAAAAAATTGTAAGGATTCCCATGTACCCCACCTCCAACTCCTCCCACAACCTACCACATAAACATCCTTCATTAGAGTGGCACATCACCTCCAATAGATATATACATCCTGGGGCTTTGCCCCTAAGAATGGACCGTAGTTCACATTATAAACCACACTCTCTCCCACATAGTTCTGCATGTTATATGAGGATATAAAATGGCCTATATCTGTCATTGCAATGTGATTCAGGATAATTCCCAAGTCCCAAAAAGCCCCTGAATTACAACTGTTTTTCCCTCTCCCTGCCACCAAAGCATCCGCTGGCCACTGGCTCCACATTAATGTTGTAATTACTTCCATTGCATGAATCACGATATGTTTATAACAGAATACCAGTAAATCCAATCTAGTCCATAGCTCTTCCCCTGATCCTGTGGAGTCTGAGAGGGTGATGTCCACTCCACCAACAAGTGAGAGGAGGATTATATCCCCGGGATAAGATGGTAGGGATTATCCTACCTGCAGCTGCAGACTTTCTCCTTTCCATGCGATGGCCTTTGTATAGTCTTTTAAACAAATGGTGTTGGGAGGACTGTATAGTCATATGGAAAACAATGGAAGATTATCTTTATCTCACAATATATATATAAATTAACTCAAAATAGATCAAAGACCTAAATATTAGAACCAGCATTATATACCTTCTAAAAGATAATTTAAAGAAGCATCTATGTGGTCTTTTGTTATTAAATGGTTTTATAGATATTACATTCCAAGCTCAAGAGAAGAAACAAACAAAAAAGATGAATGGTACCTCATCAAAATAAAAAAAATTTCACACAAAGGACTTTATCATGAAAGTGAAAGACAATCTGCACAATGGGATAAAATATTTGGAAACTATATATTCAATGAGGGAATATACCTAGATTATATAAAGAAATCCTTTAACTCAACAACATAATGACAGCATAATTTAAATTCCTAGGAACACATGAAAATTTACATAAAATCTAGAAGAGGTGGAAGACCTCAATGAACAAATTATGAGTAAAGAGGTTGAATCAGTCATCAAAAACCTCTCATGAGGCCTTTCAGAAAGATGATGTCAGAGTAGGTAGGTAGGGCTTAACTCTCTCACAAAAACAATTGAGGAAAGCAAAAGCAAAAGACAGACTAATGGAGATGCTTTGGGAATCTGCAGACCAAGAGAGTGCTGCACACCTAACAGGAGGGGAAGGGACAGAGAAATGAAGAAGCCAAAATGAAAACCATAAATTACTAACCCCTGTTGCTGGGAATGACACACATCCCCTATTCTAAAGGTGAACAGCCTGGACAAAATCTGTAGTTCACTGCAGCCAACTTAGAGGGGAACAGATGTCTTCCTCTCTGGAAAAAAGGAGGATGTGGAGGAGGGCAGTGAGTGATTTCTCTTCAGTGAATTTGGCCAGCAAGGCCTGCTTTGAATTTTGGCTATGGTGAGGCCAGAATCACAGGCAAGAGGAGAATGAAAAAACACCTCCATGGAAAGAGCCAATGGCCACCATCTATGGACAGCAGGGAAACAGCAAGGAATAAAAAGGCTTTTAGGAGTCTCTTTCCCCAGGACACTTTGAGTAGATCTGCCCCATTAGTGAATAACTGCCCCTATTTTGATAACAATATGGGCATTTTTAAAGTCTTATAATAGGTTGAAACAGAAATCAAAGAAGAGCTGTGAAACAAACCATTAAGCAAGAGAGAGAATTTGAGCATAAGAGTAAATTTGCCAACATATTCAGATGCCCAAACAAAAACAAAAAAAAACAAGCCACACTAAGAAACAGGGATTTATGTATCAGCCAAAGAAACAAACCAAAAATCCTGATGAGAAACAGGAGTTAAGACAACTGAACAGTGATAGTCACACAAAGCCCCTAAATCAATTCACAGAGTTGAAGGAAAATATGACTAAAGACATAATAGATATTAAGAAGACACTGGGCAAACATAAAGAACAATTTGAAAGCCTGAAAAGTAGCAGAACTTATAGGAATGAAAGACACAATGGATTAGATTTACAATATATGAGAGGCATATAAAAGCATATGTGAATTGATGAAAGAACAGAATTAGGAATTGTAGGACCAAGCATCTGAACTTGAAAAGACAGGAAAAGAGATAGATTAAAGAATGGAAAAATGGAACAGGGTATCAGGGAATTGAATGACAATGTGAAATACACAAACACATATTATCTGTGTCTTAGAAGGAGAAGACAACAATAAAGGGGCAGAAATAATAAATGAGTAAATAATGGTAAAAAACTTCCCAACACTTATGATAGGCATAAATATCATTATCAAAGGACAATGCACCACAAACAGAATAAATCCTAAAAGAACTACTCTAAAACATTTATTATTCAGAAGGTGAAATACCAGGCATAAAGAGAGGATTCTGAAAGCAGCAAGAGAAAAGCAAAACATCACATAAAATAGAAACTCAATAAGACTAAGTGCCAATCATACATCAGAAACCATGGAGGTGAGAAGAAAGTGGTAAAATATTAAGGTACTGAAGTAGAAAGCTGACAGTCAAAAATTCTTTATTCAGCAAAACTGTTCTTCAATAATGAATGTGAATTCAAAGCATTCACAGACAAAAATAGAGAGAGTATGTTACCAAAAGACCAGTATTACAAGAGATTCTAAAGGGATTGCTACAGCCTGAAAGAAAAAAACAAGGGAGAGGGACTTGGAAAAGAGTGCAGAAATGAAAATTGTTAAAAACAGTAATTTAAAAGGAAAAAGAGAGAAAATGTTAAGATATGACAACAGCAAGCCAAAGGTTAAAATGGATGAAGCAACTAAGGCCTTTATAGTAATAACATTGAATGTTACAGTTTTGAATTCTCAAATCAAATTACATGAGGCACACACTGGCAAAACTAAAGGTAGAAATAGATGTCTCTACAATAAGAGTTGGAAACTTCAATACACCACTATCAGCATTTGATAGAATATCTCTAGCGAGGATAAATAAGGAAACTGAGAGTTTCAATAATATGATAAGTGTACTAGAACTAACAGACATTTATAGTGCATTACACCTCAAAAGTGCAGCATATACATTCTTTTCAAATGATCATGGATATTTCCCCAGCATAGACAATCTGATTGATCACAAGTCAGGTCTCAATAAATTTAAGAAGATTGAAATTACACAAAGCACTTTTCTCTGATTATAATGGAATGAAGCTGGAAATCAATAAAAGACATAAAAAGGGAAAATGCATAAATATATGAAGATGAATTTTTTTTACAAAAACAGTGTGTCAAAGAAGAAATTGCAAGAGAAATCAGTAATTAAAAATAGAACATGTCAAAATTTTTGACAATCGGTGAGGGAAGTGCTGAGAAGGATATTTATAGCCCTCAATGCTTACATATCAAAAGAAGAAAGAGCTAAAATCAATGACCTAACTACACAGCTGGAGGAACTGGAAAATGAATAGCACCTATTCCCAAATAAAGTTTAAGGAATGAAATAACAAAGACCAGAGAAGAAATAAAAGAAATTGAGAAAAAATAAAATAGAATACACAAAACCAAAAGTTGGTTCTTCAATAAGAGCAAGAAAATAGTTACATCCTTAGATAGATGGACAAAGACAAAATGACAGAAGATGCAAATAAATAAAATCAGAAATAATACAGAGGTTATTAGCACTGGCACTGCAGAAATAAGAGAAAGACCTTGAACAACTAACTATATGCCAACAAACTAGATAATGTAGACAAAATTGACAAATTCCTAGAAACACACAAACCTACACTGACCCTAGAAGAAATAGAAGTCCACAACAAACCAATCCCAAGTAAAGTGATTAAAACAGCATCAAAAACCTCCTAAAAATAAAAAGCCCAGGATGACATTGCTTCACATGTGAACTCTACCAGTCTTTTAAATATGGTCTAAATCAAATCTTGCTCAAGGTCTTCCAAAAAATTGACAGGAAGAAATGCTAACAAACTCATTCTATGAAGCTGACACCACCCTAATAGCAAACCTAGATAAAGATACTATGAGGGGAGTGGGAGTAGCTCAGTGGTTGGAAACCTGCTTCCCATGTATGAATTCAAAGGCTCAATCACCAGTACTACCTAAAAAAAAAAAGAAAAAGAAAAAAAAAAGATTATGAAAAAAGAAAATGAAAAATTCTCTAATGAACATAGATTCAAAGATCCACAACAAAATACTTGTAAATGAATCTAAAAGAATATTAAAATAATTACACACCACAAACAAGTGAGTTTTATCCCAGTTATGCAAGTATTGTCAAATACAAGAAAATCAATACCTGTAATTAACCACATTAATAGATTGAAGAAGAAAAAAATTACATGACCCTTTCAATTGATGCAGAAAAGGCATTTGACAAATTACAACATAATTTCTTTATTAAAAAAAAAAACACTCTAAAAGATAGGAAAAGAAGGAAGTTTTCTTAAGAAGGTAAAGTGCATATATGAAAAACCCATAGCTAGCATTGCACTCAATGGTGAAGACTGAAAGCTTTCCCATAGAGATTGGGTGCAAGTCAAGGAAGCCCTTTGCCACTACTGTTATTCAGTATAGTTCTAGGATTTCTAGCTAGGGCAATTAGAAAAGAAAAATAAAAGGCACCCAAACAGGAAAGGAAGATGGAAAACTTACACTACTCACCAATGATCGTGTATCTAGAAATAATAAATCAGTTCAGCACAGTGTCAGGATACAAGATTAATAGGCAAAAATCAGTAGAATTTCCAGACATCACTAATGAGCATTCTGAAAAGGAATTAAAATAAATTCTCATTTATAATAGTGACTAAAAGAATCAAATACTTAGGAATTATATTAACCAAGTACCTAAAGGATCTATATTCAGAAAACAGAAGAAAAATTGCTAAAATAAAACACAGAAGACATAAATAAATGGAAGAACATTCCATGTTCATGGATTGGAAGATTAATCCATGTTGAGATTTCAATTCTATACAAACTGATTTAGAGATTCAATATGATTCCCATAAGAATTGCAACTGTCTTGTTAGCAGAAATGGAAAAGTGTATTATCAAATTTCTTTGGAGTGGTAATTTGCCTTGAATAGCCAAAACTGCCTTTAAAAAGAACAAGAAAGTTGGAGGCCTCTCACTTCCTAACTTTAAAGAATATTACTTCAATACAGTGGTATAAACAGCATGGTATTGTCATCATGATAGGCATGTTAACTAAGGACACTGAATTGAGAACTCAGAAATATTCCCTCACATCCACAGTCAAGTGATTTTTGACAAGGCTCTCAAGTCCGCACAGCTGGGCCAAAACTGTCTATTGAACACATGATACTAGAAGAAGTGAATATTCATATCCAAAATTACAAAAAGGACCCCTATCTCACTCCTTTTACAAAAAATAACTGAAAATGGATCAAGGACCTAAATAAGAAGCTATATCCATAAAACCCTTAGAAGAAAATGTAGGGAAACATCCTCAAGATCATGTGGTAGGTGGCAGTTTCCAAAAACTTACATTCCAAGCATGAGCAACAAGAGAAAAATAGATAAATGGGGTGACCGCAAAATTAAACACTTTTGTACTTCAAAATACTTTGCCAAGAAAGCAAAAAGGCAGCCTATCAATGGGAGAAAATATTTGGAGTCCTCATATCTGATAAGGGGTTTTATATTCATGTTATAAACATAATGATGTTTATAACACAGATCCATGATGAAAAGACAACTCCATGATGAAAGTACAAGCAAAACAATTAAAAATGGGCAAAAGTCTTGAATTTACATTTTTCCAGAGGAAACACAACTGGTCAAAAAGCACATGAAAAAATGTTCAACATCACTATGTATTAGGGAAATGCAGATCAAAGATACCCCAGAGATACCATTTCATACCTTATAGAATGGACATTATTAAAAAAACAACAACAACAAAATTACAAGTGCTAGAGAATTTGTGGAAAATATGAATTGGTTTTTGGAATGTTGAATGGTGCAGGCTTTGTGGAAGACAATTTTACAGTACCTCAAGAAGCTTAATATAGAACTGCCCTATCATCCAGCAATCCCCTTATTAGGAATATATTCAGAAAAACTGAAAGCAAGGGTGTGAATTGATATATACACATTGTTGTTCATATCAGCATTATTCACAATTGCTAAAATGTGGAACCAGCTCAAGTGTCCATCAACTGATGAATGGATAAAGAAAATGTGGTATAGGTTACTAGGAGATTGAATGTGGGTTGAGAATGGAAACTGGCCCTTAACATATGGAGAATTTTAATAAGGCTTATTCTAAAAGTGTATAAATGAGTAGTGTTGATTTTAACACATTATATTGAGCACAACTGATATTGACTTATAAATGTGATTGTGGCTGATGGCGTAGTCTGTGGATGTAAATGTCAATTGAAAGGAAGCTAGAGGATAATCTAAGGAATGTATAACATAGTGAATTTGGTGGTGGATGAAGATTGATGTTAATAGTATAAATATAAGAATATTCTTTTAGAAAGTGTTAAGAATATGATGATACATAGGATAATTCCAACTAATGCAACTTATGTATGTTAGTTAACAGTAATATTGGAAGAAACCTCATACTATTTTAAAAAACAGTAATGTTGGAATATTTTTGCAGCAATGGCAAAGAAGATAGATCAAACCTCCAGGACAATAGTGGTTATAACAGGGTACTGGACTTTTCCTTTTGGAGTAATGAAAAAGTACTAAAATTGACTGAAATGGTGACAGCACAACTCCATGATGAAAATGAGAACCACTGAGTATAAAATTTGAATCAATTGTACAAAGCATTGGGACTGTATAACACAAACTATCCTCTGATGGAAGATGGACTGTGGTTAACAGGACAAATATAAGAACACTTTTTCATGAACTATAAAAAATATACTAGTGCAGGGTTTTAATAGTCAAGTGGGTCAGGGGAAAATAGATCAAATTTAAGATACGGGCAATGTTTAGTAGTGATAGTTTTGACAATGTTCTTTTATAGTTTGTAGCAAATATTTCACAACATCAAAATTTGTTGGTAGTAGGGTAATGACTATGTATAGGAGCCTTGTATGATGATGTGCCTGTTTGTTTTGCAAATTCACAACTTTTACTATACACTTATGTTTTCATTTTATATTTTATTTTTTTAAAAATCAAGTTTATTGATACATATTAAAAAGCATAAATGTATCCAAAGTGGTACTCAGTTTAATCACATATTTAATCACATATTTGTGCATTCACTTCAATAAGTCTTAGAGCACTTTCATTATTCCAATAATAAAAATAATAAGCAAACAAAAAACAAAACTCATTACCACTCAGTCTCAATGCTTCCCCTGCCATATATTCATGCTACTCTTTTTCCTTCTATCTAGTATATTTGTATTTCTATTTCTAAAAAGCAGTCTTATATATGCAATATCATGCAAATTTGCATTTTACATGAGGTTTTACTATCTTATACAGTCCTATATTATGGTTTTTAGCTTTCTTCTAGCAAAATACGTGACCTTGGGCTTTCCCTTTCAAACACTGCCATACCCATACAATAGTACTCCTAGTTACAAATATCATGATATTCTTTAACCAATTCTATTCATTTCCAAAGATTAACAAACAACCTCTTTACCAATTCTGCACAGATTAACCCTCAGCTTTCCATTCCCTACCCTCCTTCAATTTTCTGGTGACCTATATTTTGATTATTATCTCCAAGAGTTTGCATAATTTATTTAGTCCATATAGCAGTCATACAGTATTTGTCTTTTTGTGTCTGGCTTGCTTCACTCAACATAATATCCTCCAGGTTCATCCATGTTGTCATATGCTACATGACTTCATTTCTTCTTACCACTATATAATATTCCATTGTGTGTATACACCACAATTTGTTATACATTCATCAATTCATGGACACTTGGATTGTTTCCAACTTTTGGCTATGATGAATAATGCTTCTATGAACATTGATGTGCAGATATCTGTTCATGTCTCCACTCTCAGTTCTTCTGAGTATATACCTAGTAATATTATTGCCAGGTCCAATGGCAAGTCTATATTCAACTTCTTTGGACCTGACAAACAGTCCGCCACAGTGGCTGTACCATTCTACATACCCATTAACAGTGAATAAGTGCTCCTATCTCTCCACATCCTTTCCATTTACAGTTTACTCACTTTTTAATAGTGGTCAGTCAAATAGGTGTGAAATGATAACTCATTGTAGTTTTGATTTGCATTTCCATAATCATTAGTGATGTTGAATATTTTTTCATGTGTTTCTTCACCATTTATATTTATTCTTTAGACAGTTGTCTTTTTATGTCTTTTTCCCATTTTTTAATCAGGTAGTGTGTAATATTATTGTTGAGTCATATGATATTTTTATATCATGGATATTAAACTCTTATTGGATATGTGATTGCTAAATAAGTATTTTCTCTTATTGGGTCAGCTGCCTTTTCAGCCTGTTTACAAATTCGTTTGAGGTGCAAAAGTGTTGACTTTTGAGGAAATCCCATTTATCTATTTTTCTTTTGTTGCTTGTGTTTTGAGTGTAAAGTTTAAGAAACTACTGCCTATCACAAGATCTTGAAGATGTTTTCTTACATTTTCTTCTATGAGTTTTATGGCTATCATTTTCAATATTTAGGTCCTTGATTCATTTTGAGTTAATTTTTGTATAATGTGTGAGATAGGGATCTTCTTTCTTTCTTTTGGATATGGCTACCCAGTTTTCCCAGCTCCATTTATTGTATGCCAGTACCATGCTGTTTTTTTTCCCCACTGTACCTAAGTAATATGCTTTAAATTTCAGAAGTGAGAGTCCTCCAACATCATTCTTCTTTTTCAATAATTTTTGGCTATTCCAGGCCACTTTCAAATAAATTTGATAATTGGTTTTTCCACTTCCACAAAAAGTCTTGTGATTGCATTAAATCCATAAATCAGTTTGGGTAGAATTAACCTTTTAATGATATTTAGTCATCCAATCCATCAACAAGAAATATCCTTCCATTGATTTAAGTCTTCTTTGGTTTCTTTTAGCAATGATTTGTAGGTTTCTGAATATATTTCCTTTATGTCCTGGTTAAGTTCTTTCCTAAATATTTGATTGTTTTAGCTGTCATTATAAATAATTTTTTTTCTAATTTCCTCCTCAGATTGCACATTAGTAGTGTATAGAAATGTTACTGATTTTTGCATATTAATCTTGTAACCTGTCACTTTGCTGAACTCGTCTCCAAAACATGATTGATTGTACTTTGTTGTGGATTTTTCAGGAGATTCTAGATATAGGATCATATCATCAGCGAATAATAAAAGTTTTAAGTCTTCCTTTTTGGTTTTTGTACTTTTACTTCTTTATCTAGCCTTAAAACTCTAGCTAGAAACTCTAGCACAATATTGAATAACAATAGTGACAGTGGTCATCCTTGTCTTTTTCCTGATCTCAGCAGTCAAGCTTTCAGGCTTTCACTTTTGAATACAAGCTAGCAGTATGTTTTTCACCTATGCACTCTACCATATTGAGAGAGCTCCCTTCTATACCTATCTTTTGTACTGTTTTTTTTTTCATGGAAAGGTTCTGTTTTTTGTCAAATGCCATTTCTGCATCAATCCAGAAGATCATGTAATTTTCCTTCTTTAACTTAACAATATGGTTTATTACACTAATTGATTTTCTTGTATTGAACTACCCTTGCATACCTGGGATAAAACACACTTGATCATGGTGTATAATTCTTCTACTGTGCTTTTGGATTCTGTTTGCAAGTATTTTGTTGAGGTCTTTGCATCTATATTTACTAGAGATATTGGTCTGTAATTTTCTTTTTTTGTATTATCTTATCTGGTTTTAGGATTAGGGTGATGGTTTCATAAAATGAGATTCATAGTGTTATTTCCTGTTCAATTTCTTGGAAGAGCTTGAGCAAGATTGGTATTAGATCATCTTTTGAATGACTGGTAAAATTCCCCCGTCAAGCCATCTTGTTCTGGGCATTTCATCTTTGGGAGATTTTTGATGCCTGTTTTTATCACTTCACTTGTGATTGATTTGTTGAGGTCTTCTATTTCTTCTACAGTCAATGTAGGTGGTTTGCGTGATTCTAGCAATTTGTCCATCTCTGCATTGTCTAGTTTCTTTGGCACAGAATTGTTTATAGTATCCTCTTATGATTGCTCTCATTTCTGTGGTGTCAGTGGTAATACCCTCCCAATAATATCTGATTTTATTATGTGTCTTCTCTCTACTTTTGTCAGTCTAGCTAAGGGTTTGTTGATTTTGTTAATCTTCTCAAAGAAACAATTTGAATTTTGGTGATTCTCTCTACAGTTTTTTTGTTATTATTGTTCTCAATTTCATTTATTTCTGTTCTAACCTTTACTATTTCTTTTGTTCAGCTTGGTTTTGGATTAATTTGATATTCTTTTTCTAGTTCCTCCTGGTGTGCAGTTAGATGTTCAATGTTAGCTCTTTCTTCTTTTTTCATGTAAACATTAAGAGCTATAAATTCCCTTCTCTGCACTGAGTGTCCCATAGTTTTTGATATGTTGTGTTCCCATTTTCCTTTGTCTCAAGATATTTGCTGAATACTCTTGCAATTTCTTCTTTGACCCAATGATTAAGTGTGTGTTGGTTAATCTTCATATATTTATGAATTTTCTCTTTTTCCATCCCTTATTGATTTCCAGCTTCATTCCATTATGATCACAAAAAATGTTTTGTATAATTTCAAACTTTTTAAATTTATTGAGACTTTGTCTTGTGACACAACATATGGTCTGTCTTTGAGAAGGGTACATGACCACTTGAAAAGATAGTATATCCTGCTCTTTGTGGTGCAGTGCTCTATAGTCGTCTGTTAGGTCTATTTCATTTAAAATATATTCAAGTTCTCTGTTTCTCTATTCTCTGTCCAGATGTTCTATCCAATTCTGAGACAGTTATATTGAAGTCTCCAAAACAACATTATTATAGAGATGTCTATTTTTCCCTTCAGTTTTGCCAGTGTGAGCCTCATATGTCTTGGGGCACTCAGGTTCAGTGAATATATATTTAGCATATTTATCTCTACTTGGTGAATTGTCCCTTTTATTAATATATAAAGACCTTCTTCATTCCTTATAACAGTTTTGCATTTGAAATCTATTTTGTCCATTATTAGCATCACTACTCCAGCTCTTTTTTGGTTTCTATTTGCATGGAATACCTTTTTCCAGTCTTTCACTTTTAACCTGGTTGTGTCCTTATGTCTGAGGTAGTTTTCTTATAGACAACATATAGAAGGATCTTTTTTTTCTTTCTAAAAGTCTATGTCTTTTGATTGTGGGAGTTTAATCCATTAACATTCAATGTTATTACTGTAAAGGCATTACTTTCTTCATCCATTTTGACCTTCAGTTCTCTGTTGTCATATCATTCTACAATATGTTTTCTTAGCCTTTAGTTTACCATTTTGTTAATTTCCATTTCTAAACTGTTCTGCAAATCTCTCACCCTTGCTTTTCCTTTCAGTCTGAAGCACTCCCTTTAATATCTCTTGTAATTTTGGTCTTTTCATAACATATTCTATCAGTTTTTGTTTGTCTGTGAACATTTTGAAATCACCCTCATTTCTTTTTTTTTTTTTTTTTTAACTGGGAGGTCCCTGGGATCGAACCCATTTCCTTCCATATGGGAAATAGATGCCTAACCATTTGAGCCTCATCCATCCTCCTCACCCTCATTTTTGAAGGCTAGCTTTGCCAGATACAGAATTCTTGGCTGGCAGTATTTTTTTCTTTCAATACCTTAATGCTTACCAATTTTTTCTCACCCCCATGGTTTCTGATGAGAGTTCAGCATTTAATCTAATTTTGTTTACCTTGTATGTGATGCTTTGCTTTTGTCTTGCTGCTTTCAGAATCCTCTCTTTATGTCTGATATTTGTCAATCAGAATAATAGTTATCTTGGGGGTAGTTCCATTTGGTTTTATTCTGTTTGTGGTGCATTGTCCTTCTCAGACACTAATGTTTATGTATTTTATAAGAGTTGGGAAGTTTTCAGTCTTTATTTCCTCAAATATTCATTCTACCCCTTTTCCAATTTATTATCATTTTTTATACTGATAATGTGAGTGTTTGTGCATTTTGCATTGTTATTCATTTCTCTGGTACTCTGTTCCATTTTTTTTTTCATTCTCTTCTCTTTTTATTCTCCTGTCTTTTCTGGTTCAGATGTTCTGTCTTCAAAATCACTAATTTGATCTTCATGCAATTCAAATCTGCTCTTATGTACTTCTAATGTATTTTTAATCCAATCCATCATGTATTTTATTCCCATAAGGTCAGTTATTTTCTTTGCAGGCTTTCAAATTGTTGTTTATGCTCACCCAGGGTCTTTTTTTTTTTTTAATTTACTGGGGATCAGGGATTGAACATGGGATTTCATATTTGGGAAGCTGGTGTTCAACCACTAAGCAACATTTACTTCCCAGAGTTGGTTTTATCATTTGTTTTGTTTTGTTTTCCAGGAGGCACCATGAACTGAACACTGGAACTCCCATGTGGGAGGTTAGCACTCATCTGCTTGAGCCAAATCCACTCTTGCTGATTCTTTTTAATATTTTTTATTTCTTTAGTCATAATTTCTTTAAATTCTTGATGTGATTTAGGACAGTTGTGTGATTATCAATGATTGTCGTAAATCCTGTATCTCTTCAGAATATTTGGTTTGTTCCTTTGGCTGATCTATCTCTTCCTTTTTACTCATATGACTTGTAATATTTTCCTGATGTCTAAGCATCTGAATTGGTGATTTTAGTCTGATGGTCATTTTTTCTCTGTTTCTTAGTCTTTCTTATTTTTTTCTTCAGCTCTTCTTTGATAGTTGGTTTATTTTTTTCTGTGTCTTTAAATTTGCCTGGCTTAAATTATCAAAATCAGGCCAGGGACTCACTATTGGTCCAGATTTTCTTCCAGTGGTAAGGCTACATAGAGATCCAAGAATGGTTATAGTCCATGTAATTTCCAGAATGACCTTCAGAAGGTGCTTGTCAGAGCACCTTTAAATGGAGGTGTTTCAGTCTCAGCATTCCTGTGTTCCTGTGTTGAATCTCCAGAGCAGATATTCAAACAGGCTCTGCAGGCAAAATTCACTGAGAAAAAGCCCCCTGACTCTCCCTCCCTTTTCTTTGAAACAGCTGACAGGGAAGAAGGTTTCTGTTCCCCTCTCGGGTGCAGTGAGCCAGCTTAATATATTAAGGTGGCTCACTTAATATATTAAGCTTTATATATTAAGGGAGAGGGGCCATTCCTGGCTACTGCAGGGGCTTAGAACTTCATATTTGTCATTTTGGCTTTATCTCTCTATCCCAAACCCTTCTGGGAGTTGTATAGCACTGTCCCCTTCTGCTGACCCCCAAAGTAGATTCCTCAGACAGCTTGTGGCCATTTCTCTGTTATTTTTGTGAGAGCATTGAGCTCTGCCAATTATCTGATGCCATGTTTCCACAGTCCCCCATCTACACTCATGTTTTATGTATGTGCATGTATAAATTACATACTTAAATAAAATTTTATTTAAAAATTTATGTGAGGGAATGATTTCCAGAATGCCTGAAAGGCCAATTCTCCATTTGCAAGTGGAGTGTTTAGATTGGAGTCTTATCTCTTCACAGCTAGATCCATCTGGTGTTGGTTAAACACTCAGAGTGGAACTGTCTGGCAAGAGGAAAGGAGTCAGTGGGAAGGGACCCAAGGTTGGAAGGCAGGGAAGCACTTGTGGTAAAGGGCTTAGAATGGGCTAGAAGTTGAATCCTCCTAGTTTGTCCCTGTCATTTATCATCTGTGTAAATTTGAGCATATTACTCAACCTCTCAGACCCTAGAAAAATTACCTCCACAAATTTATATGGTTGTTTTGAGGATTATGTAGAAAACTGTAAATGAAAATATCAAAAATAAAGAGATGTCAAAAAATACTTCCCAAAAAAAGGGCCTAGGAGCAGATGATTTTGTGAGTGAATTTTGCCAATAATTCCAAGAATTAGTACCAATCCTCTATGGAGTCTTCCAAATAATTAAAGAGGAGGGAAACTACCTGGCTCATTCTGTAGGGCTACAGCCACCCTAATGTGAAGGCCAGATAAAGGTGCTACAAGTGAAGAAAATTCCAGACCAATTTCTTTTGTGGATATAGATTACAAATCCTCAATAAAATATTTTCAGATTGAATCCAACAGCACATTGAAAGAATTTTACATCATGATCAAGTGGGTTTTATCCCTGATATGCAAGGGTGCTTGAACACAAAAATGTCAGTTAATGTAATACACCACATTCACAAAAGGAAGGGACAGAATCATATGATCATTTCAATTGATGCTGAGAAGGAATTTGACAAAATATAGTATCATTTCTTTATTAAAAAATGCTTAGAAAAATAGGAATGGTGGGTGGCATCCTCAGCATGACAAGTGATATATAAGGAAAATCCATTGCTGTATTGAACACAGTGGTGAAAGACTGAAAATTTTCCAAGGTCTGGAAAAAGACAACGATGCCCATTGTCACCCCTTTACTCAGTTTTGTGCTGGAAATTCTTTCCATAGCACTTATGCAAGGAAAAAGAAATATAAGGCATCCAAATTGGAAAAGAAGTAAAAATTTCCCTGTTTGTATATGACATGAACCTATATATTGAAAGTTTTGAAGGATCTACATAGAAGCTCCTAGAGCTAATAAATAGGTCCAGCAGTGTGACAGGATGCAGTACCAAAACTTAAAAATTAGTAGTGTTTCTACACATTAGGAATGACTAATCAGAGGGGGAAATCAAGAAATAAATTCCATTTACAATTGCCACTGAAAGACATAAATACTTAGGAATAAACATTGATAAAAGAAATCAAAAGAATAACAATACTTTCCATGTTCATGGATTGGAAAGTAAAATATCATTGAGCTGTCAAATCTACCCAAATTTTTAAAAGATTTGGTGCAATCCTAATCAAAACTCCAACAGCCTAATTTGCTGACATGGAAAAGCCAATTATCAAATTTCTATGGAAGTGTGAAGGGTCCCACATAGACAAAACATCTTGTAAAAAGAAGAGCAAAAATGAATGATTCACACTGCCTGACTTTAAAGAATATACAGGGCTACAGTAGACAGAGCAGTATAGTACTGGCATACATATAGAGATCTTGACCAATGGAATTGAAATAAGAGTTCAGCACTAGATCCCCCACATTTATGGCCAATTGATTTTTGACATAGTGACCAAGTCCTCTCATCTGGGAAAGAATAGTATCTTCAGCAAATGGTGCTGGGATAACTAAATATTCATATGCAAAAAAATGAAAGAAGACCCTATGTCACACCATATACAAAAATTAACTCAAAATTGATCACAGATTTAAATATAAGAACCAGTAGAATAAATCTCTCTGAAGGAAATGAAGGGAAGCCCCTTCAAAATCTTGTGGTAGGCAATGTTTTCTTAGACTTTATACATAAAGCATGATCAATGAAAGAAAAAAATGATAAATGGGATTTCCTCAAAATTAAAACTTCTGTGCATCAAAGGACTTTCTCAAGAAACTGAAAAATCAGCCTACTCAATGAGAGAAGATATTTGGAAATCCTATATCCAATAAGTGTTTAATATGCAGAATCTATGTCCTACAACTCAATAAAAAAAAAACTGTATTAGTCAGCCAAATGTGTGCTGATGCAAAATACCAGAAATCTGTTGGCCTTTATAAAGACCAACTCAACAAAATCTGTTGCCTCATGTTGGAGCAATATACCTGCTGATGTTTGTGAAGGTTCAGGCTTCTTGAGTACCTCTCTTCCTGGGGCTGCATTTCACTCCAGGCTCAGCCTCTCTCTTTCCTCCACAAGGTAAGCTGTAGACTATGAGACTCTCTAGGCTTTGCCTTTCTCCACAAGGCCAGCTGTGAACTGTCAGGCAAATGATTCATCTCTTCACATGGCTTTCTCTCCTTCCTCACAACCAAGCTACCCTGTGTGCTTACTTTCTTGGGCCCCAGCATTTAAACTCAGCATCAGAACTCCAACATTAAAACTCTAACTCTGTCCTTTGCCATGTCTTTTATCTTTGATTCCCCACCCTTCAAGGGGTGGGGCACAACATCCCACTGACACTGCCCAATGAAAGCTGTAATCATAACTTAATCATGCCCTGATGAACAGACCAGTTTTCAAGCATAATCCAATATCTATTTTTGGAATTTATAAACTATATCAAACTGCAACCGAAACCCATTAAGGAAAGGGCAAAGGATTTCACCAAAGAAGAAATACAAATGACTGAAAAATGTATGGTAAATTGCTCAATATCTCTATTAAAGATATGCAAGTCAGAATTACGATGCAATATCATTTCACATCCATTAGAATGGCCACTATTTAAAAAATGGAAAAAGTGTCGGAGAGGATGTGAAGTGGAAACATTCATTCATTGTTGGTGGGAATGTGGAATGGAACAGCCTCTGTAGAAATAAATTTGGTATTTCCTCTGGAAGCTGAGTGTAGAATTACCATGTGATGCAGCAGTTCTTCTACTAGGTATATACCTTAAAGAACTGATAGTAGGGACTCAAACAGATATTTGCACACCATCAACCACTGTACGGCTAAACAAAATATGATATGTACATGCAATGGGGTATTATACAACTGTGAAACCAGTGAAGTTCTGGTGCATACTACAACGTGAAGGAACCTGGAGGACATTATGTTGAGTGAAACAAGCCAAACGCTAAAGGAAAAGTATAAGCTTACTGTTATGAACTAATTATAATAATCAAACTAGTAGAGTTAGAATCTGGAACATAGCTCTCCTGAAGATAGATTGGGGTTATAGAATGGGGAGTTGATGATAAAGTCATAAAGAGTTTCTATATAGGCTGATGGTAAATGTTTGGAAATGGATTGTGGTGATGGTAGCACAATTTTATGAGTGTAATCAACAGTACTGAACTATGTAGGTGAATGTGGTTATAAGGGAAATTTTTAGGAAGTATATAATACTAGAATAAAAATTAAAAGATGAAACAGAGAACTATATTACACAGTGTGCCCTATTGTATACAATGGGCTAAAATTAATAGTACAAATATAATATTCTTTCATGAATTTTAACAAATCCATGAGACTAATACAAGGTATTAATAACATGAATGCATATGGGAAAATGCAACTAATATAAATAATGGACATAGAACTATATTAATAATCTTTCATCAATTAACACAGGTAACTACTGTTAAAAAGTAAGACAATTATAAAAATTGCTATCATTAGTTGTAAGAAATGTTCCACAACAAGGTAAGGTGTTGGTTGTGGGGTTGTGTCTGTGAGTCCTATCTTTCATGCACTATCATTTGTAAACTCACAAATTCTTTAATAAAAATAGATGTTCTAGGGATGATTGTGGTGGTGCCTTTGATCTAGGAAGCACATGGCTAAGATATAAATGTAGGCCCCTGTAATAAAGGAGACAACTAGAGGATTAACTGTCCTATCTAGATCCCCCCTGTAACCCCTCACACAGCCCACAAATCCCCTACCTATCACAGCTTCTCCTTCCTGTATGCGACTGGACCAGCATTGCTCAGTAATTTACAAAGTACAGGCTGTTTTAACTTTACTTGTGGACATTTCCTGCATTATCTTGACACAAGGAAGACACTGGGAGATGGATCATGGATTCCAGGGTGTTGTACTCATCTCTAAGTATGACATGGAAAACACACATGACCAGTAAGGCAGACTAGTGGTCTCTAAAACTCAGTATCCTAAAGAAGGAAAACCAGTTCATCTGGGGATTTGGCAAGGCTTCACGGAGAAGTTTGCCTGAAAAATGAATGGATTTCTCACCCACATAGGGGTAAGGTAGGCAGATGGATGGTCTCAAGTGTGGAGTTCATTTGCCCTAAGGGGACAAATAGATCAGGCAAAAGAGTGGTCCAAGAATGGGTGGGGGGAATCCAGCATCTTTGGAGCAAGTGGAGGTGCTGCTAGAGCTCAGCTTTGCATTAACCCTTTAGTCAAAACCACAATGGCCCAACCCTGTCTTGTGCTCTCCAGGATGCCCCCCAGAGTGTGTGGAGGGCTGGGTCATGGTTATCCAAGACAATATTTTGAGCAACTGGATCTGGCCACCAGCAGGAGCCTGACTCCAAGCTCTAACCCACTCAGATTCTCTTGAGCTAAGTGGAAAACTTATTCCTTTAGTGAGTGTTAGGCTGTGCCAAGGGCTGGGGATGCAGTAAAGAAAGAAACAGATACATCCTCAGTGCCACCTAGAACCTCCTGCCAATGCATCCACACAGCTCCAAGGCCTATGAGATCCCAAAAATTTGAAGCTTCCCATCCTTGATACAGGCCATTTTTGGCAGATCTGAACCCAGCTTATACAAGAAGACCATCTTTGTTGAACTCCATGCCCTGGGCCCAAGGTGTCTGTCAATCTATCAATCCCAAGGAGAACATTCCCGACCCCTAACCTGATTCACTGCACACTCCATGCCAAGGCAACCCAGGGGAGAGGAAGGGAAAGTCTGAGAACTTGCCTTTGGAGTTTCCTGGAAGGTAAGGACTTCCAGAGAATAAGGAGCTGTCAATGTGTGTGTGTGTCCTAACCAGGTGGTTGGTCTCTGTCCCCTGCTACCTGGCATCCAGGGCATACTCTGCCTGCCGATCCACACATTCATCATGGAACCCCCAACCCTAGATTTACAGGGAGCTGAGTTAATAAATCCCTATCAAGCATTCATGCTCTAAACATGACTTACCACTGAAGATGTCAACCTTGGAAGAAGGGTTTTTAATAACTGAGATTTTAGGAATCAGGCATATGCTGAGTAGAGCAGAAACACTGACCTGCCCTTGAGGGTCAAGTCAGAAATGGCAGCAGGAATCCCAGGAGGGATGAGGGTAAGCATTTGCAAGCCTGCTCCCAGTGCATATCCCCTCAGCAGGTTATGTCACAGCTCAGAGCCAGCCAGCCCTCAGCTCCTTAGAAAGTTCATAAGAGAAAGACACAGTGCCAGGCACATTGCCAGCCTGTTTGAAAGTGCAGCGATCTCATAGCAGCCAACTGCATAACCTGGATGACCAAAGGTTCACAACTGAACAAATTTTCTCCTTACAATATGCCAGGATATGGAACTAAGAAAATAATGTAGACAAGGAAAACCTAGCAATTTATGTTAGAAACCAACTTCAGAAAATATGACTCATAAACGTTTGTCCTTACAAAACAGCCAAAGATATGGCAACAGTTAACAGTGAGTGGTTCTTAATTTTGAAAAAGAAATAACCGCTGATTCCCTATAATTTTCAAGACATCCTAATGTTCTTCAACTCAGTCAATAGAAGTATGTTTTTAAATCTCTGACCAATAATTATTTCACATGACAGTTATTTTAATGGAATTAGAAACCTAAGAACTTGAACAACTTTGTAAAATAAAATTTTACTGAAGTATATCATTCACACATGCACAAATATAAACAATAAGTGTATAGTGGAAGTTGTGAACTTACAAAACAAACATGCATATGATTATACAGAGCTTCCATATATCACCCCACCACCAACACATTGCATTGTTGTGAAACATTTGTTACAAACTATGCAAAAGCATCACAAAACACATTGCTATTATATTCCATATCTTAGATTTTGTATATTTTCTCCCAACCCACCCTATTATTAGTAATATTACTTCTAAAATTCACTACCTCAGTAATAAAAACATATTTTAAAAAATAATCAGATGGGGGAAAATGCATCTAATGTAAGATATGGACTATAGCTAGAATTTTGATACTAACACAGGATTGCCAATATTATACAGACCCATGCTTTGTACAACCATTCAAATTCTACACTCGCTGATTCTCATTTTCATCACAGAGTTGTGCTGTCTTCCTTACAGTCAATTTTGGAACATTTTCATTACTCCAAAAGGAAAAATGCAATACCCTATTATAACCCTTATTGCTGTTTATTATTATTGGTATATCTTTGCCATTTGCTGGAAAAATATTACACTATTGCTGTTAACTATATCCATAAGTTATATTTGTTGCACTTTTCCTGTGTATCACCATATTCTTAACACTTTGTAAACGGCAAACATTCATATTTATACCATTAAACCCAATCTTCATCCACCACCAAAATCACTGCGTTATACATTCTCTAGATTATTCTCTAACTTCCTTTCAATTGATATTTATGTCCACAGACTACCCCTTTCAGCCACAATCCCATTATAAATCATCAGTATTAGTTATATCCACCATAATGTGTTACTATAAACTCTACTCAATCCCACACTTTTACAGTAAACCTTATTAAAAATTCTACATGCTTTAAACCTCAGTTCCCATTCTCAACCCACATCCTATCTCATGGTAACCTATACTCTAGAATTTACCTCTGTGGGTTTACTCTTCGTATTTAATTCATATTGGTGAGACCATATAATATTTGTCCTTTAGAGTCTGACATATTGCATTCAAAATAATGTCCTCAAGGTTCTTCCATGTTGTTATATGCACCCCTATTTCATTTCTTCTTAAAACTGAATGGTATTCTCTTGTACATATATACCACACTTTGCTTATCTATTCATTGGTTTATGTACACTTGGGCTGCTTCCATATTTTAACAATTGCAAATAACTCTGCTATTAACATTGATTTTCAAGTTACAGTTCCCAGCCTTGTTTCAGTTCTTCCGAATATATTCCTAGTAATGGGACTGAAGGATCATGGGGCAGGTATATATTAAGCTTCTTTAGGTATTGTAAAAATATCTTCCACAGGACGTATACAAACATAAAATTTTCATAAACAGTGAAGGAGTTTTCCTATTTCTTCACATCCCCTCCAGAACTTGGAGGTTCTGTTTTCTTTTTTAATAATTGCCATTTTGTAAGTTGTAAAATTGTATCTCATGGGAGTTTTGAATTGCATTTCCCTAATATATAGTGATGTTAAATATTTTATTTCATCTGTTTTTTGGCCATTTATATTTCTTCCTTGGAAAAAGTCTATTCAAGACTTTTGCTCATTATTTAACTGGGTGCTTTTCTTTTCATCATTGAGTTGTATGATCTCTTTACATAATATGGATGTAAAACCCTTATCAGATTTGTGGATCCCATATATTTTCTACAATTGATATACTGCCTACTTACTTCTTGACAAAATATTTTGAAGAAAAAACTGTTTAATTTTGAGGATGTCACATTTATTTATTTTTTGTTTTGTTGCTTATGCTTTCCATGTAAGGTTTAAGAAACTCTTGCATACCATATGATCTTGAGGATTTTCGCTACATTTTCTTCTTGGAGTTTTAAGTTTGTACCTTTTAAGTTTAAGTCCTTGATCCATTTTGAGTTCATTTTTGTATAAAGAGTGATATAGGAAGGAAAGTGGATGTGTCTTAAATGGTTGAGCTCCTGCCTACTATGTGGGAGGTCCCAAGTTCAGTTCCTGGTGCCTCCTGTAGAAGACAAGCAAGACAGTGAGCTGGTCCGATGGGCTGGCATGATGAGCTGATGCAACAAGATGATGGAAAAAGATGCTGCAACAAAGGAGATAATGTTTTTAGTTTTGTGAACACAAGACTTCTATGCCCTTGGCTAAGTTTATTCATAAATATTTTATTCTTTTAGTCACTATATAAATGGATTTTTTCTGACTTCCTTCTCAGATTGCTAATCAGTAGTGTATAGAAATGCTACTGATTTTTGTGTATTAATCTTACATCCTGCCACTTGCTGAACTCCTCTATTAAATCTAGTAGCTTTGTTGTGGATTTTTCATGATTTTCTAGATATAGGATCATATAATCAGCAAATAACAAAAGTTTGCCAAATTCCTTTCCTATTTGGGTGACTTTAATTTCTTTTTCTTATGTTATTTCTTTAGCTAAAACTTCTAGCACAATATTGAATAACATTGGTGTCAGTACAAATTCTTGCTTTGTACCTGGTCTCAATGGGAAAGCTTTCAGTTTTTTCTCATGAGTACAATGCTAACTGTGGGCTTTCTTATATGCACTTTACCATATTAAGAATACCTTCTATTCCTTTCTTTAGGATTGTTTTTATCAAGAAAGAATGCTGTATTTTGTCAAGTGCCTTTCATGCATCATTTGAGAGGTTCATGTGATTTTTCTTCTTTAATCTATTCATGTTCTTTTTTCACACTAGTTTATTTTCTTTAGTTGAACCATCCTTGCATACCTGGGAAAAAACCCACTTAATCATAGTGTATAATCGTTTTAGAATGCCTTTGGGTTTCATTTGCAAGTATTTTCTTGAGGAGTTTTGCATCTATAGTCATAAGAGAAATTAGTCTGTAATTTTATTTTTTCATAGTATCTATCTGGTTTTGGTTTTAGGGTAATGTTGGCTTCATAGAATGAGTTTGGTTTAATATTTTGGAAGAGCTTGAGCAAGATCGATATTAGATCATTTTTATATTTGGTAAAATTCACATGTGATGCCATCTCCTGTTCTTTTCATTTTTGGGAGATTTTTTATGCTATTTCAATATTTTTACTCGTGATGGATTTCTTGAGATCTTCTTTTTCTTGTAGGTTGTTATAGGTTGTTCTGTGTTTCTTGGAATTTGTTTGTTTTATCTATGTTTTCTAGCTTATTGGCATATAGTGGTTCATAGTTTCCTCTCATCTCTCTTAGTTTTGCTGCATCAGTGGTAATATCCCCCATCTCATTTCTGATTTTATTTATTTGCCTCTTCTCTCTTTTTTATTTGTCATTCATCTACTTAAGGGTTTGTTATGTTTTTATCCTTTCAATGAACTAATATTTGCTTTTGTTGATTCTATTTATGTGTTTTGTTGTTCTTAATTTCATTTATTTTTTCTCTGATCATCATTATTTCTTTCCTTTTGCTTGGTTTGAGATTAGTTTGCTGTTCTTTTTCTAGTTCCTCCAGGTGTGCAGTTAGATGTTCAATTTTAGCTCTTTGTTTTTTAATGTAAGCATTGTGGCTATAAATATCCCTCTCAGCACTGCCTTTGCTATGTCTCATAGTGCTATCCTGTAAGAAGTTCCATGAACAATTGGAAAGAATTTATATACTGTTCTATAAATGTCTCTTCAATCTAATTCATTAATCATATACAAGTTCTCTGTTTATTTATCCTCTGTCCAGATGTTATATCCAATGCTGAGAATGTTATACTGAACTCTCCAACTATTATTGTAGAGATGTCTACTTTTACCCTCAGTTTTGCCACTATGTGCCTCCTGTGTCCTGGTGCACCCAAGTTAGGTGCATAAATATTTATTATATTTATTTCTTCTTGTTGAATTGCCCATTTTATTAATATATAATGACTTTCTTCATCTCATAACAGTTCTGCATTGAAAATGTATTTTGTCCAGTGTTATTATTGCAACTCCAGTTCTTTGGTAGTTAGTATTTGTGTGGAATATTTTTTCCAACCTTTCATTATCTTCTTGATATTGTCCTTACATCTGAGATGAGCCTCTTGTAGGCAGCATATAGATAGTTCATATTTTTTTTATTTATTCTGTCTGTCTATGTCTTTGAATGGGGGATTAAATCCACTAATGCCCAATGTTGTTACTGTAAAGACATTTTTTACTTCATCCATTTTATCTTTTGGCTTTCCATTTTCATATTTTATGATTTTCTGCCTTTTTAACCTATATTTAACTTTTCTAATCATCTTCAATATACACTTTTGTCCAAGTCTCTTGCCTTGTCTTTTCCTTTAATGCTCTAGAAACCCCTTTAGTATCTGTTGTAAATCTAGTCTTTTGATAATATGTGTTGGAGTAGGTCTCTCGAGATTTTGGGAGTGTTTTCCTTCTTGGATTTTGTTATTTATATCTTAAATAAGGGTTGGGAAGGTTTCCATCAGTATTTCTTCTAATATTCTTTCTGCCCAAATCAATTAAATTCTCCTTCTGGCATAATCCATGTTTGTGGGTTTCGAATTATCATTCAAGTTTCTGAAGGCTTTTTCTATTTTTTCCATTTTTTTTTCTTTCTGTTTATCTGTCTTTTCAAGTTCAGATGTTCAGTCCTACTACTAATTCTGTTTTCCATCAACTCAAATATGATGTTATATGCCTCTAATATATTTTTAATCCCATCCATTTTTTCTTTCATTCCCATAATGTCTGCTACTTTTCTTTGCAGACTTTCAAATTGTCCTTTATGCTCACCCAGTATCTTCTTAATATCCATGACCTTTTTAGTTATATTTTCCTTCAACTCCTTGAAATGATTTGGAGATTTTTGTGAGTATCATTGATTAGTTGTCTTAAATCCTGGATCTCATTAGGCTTCTTGGTTTGTTCTTTGGCTGGTCCATCTCTTTCTGTTTCTTAGTAGGGCCTGTAATTTTTTGCTGAAGTCTTGGCATCTAAATATGTTGGTGATTTCTCTCTGACTGTCATTTCTTTCTCTTACCTAGTGGTTTTTCAAAGCTATTTGATTTTTGGTGAACTTATTCTAAATATTTAAAATTGCCCAGCTAAATTATCAAAGTAAAGCCAGGTTCTCACTTAAACAGAGATTCCTTGAAGCAGTTTTTCTCTTTAGAGTTTCCAGGATGGCCAGCAGATGGCACTGGTTGATGAAACTTTCCAGGGATGGTGTCTCTTTTAGCCTCCATTTGTTCAGGATTCTATTCTGACCAGAGCTGAGATTCAAAGTGGACTCTGCTGTCCAAATTAAAACCACTTTCTGTCTTCTGCTGCACCCTCTCTCTGCCCAGGGATGAAGATGTTCACCTTTCAGTTGACTGCAGTGAGCCATGGGTTTTTTCCAGACTGATTGCATTGAGAGTGCGGCATGGGTACTATTCTTAGCTGTGGGGTTATCAACTCATGGTTTTTGTTTCAGCTGTTTCATCTCTGTCCCTCACCATCAAGTAAGTACTTACTCAAGTAAGTACTTACTTGAGCACTTAGGCAGTAAAAAGATATAAAAAGCATCCAAATTTTAAAGGAAGAAGTAATAATTTCAATGTTTGCAGATGACATGATCCTATATATAGAAAACACTGAGAAATCTACAAAAACAGTTTCTAGAATTGATAAATGAGTTCAGTAAAGTGGAAGGGTATAAGGTCAACATGCAAGAATCAGTAGCATTTCTGTACACCAATAATGGCCTTCTGAGGAGGAAATCAAGAAAAAAATTCCATTTGTAATATCAACTAAAAGAATCAAATACCTGGGAATAAACTTAACTAAAGATGTAAAGGATTTGTTCACAGAAAATTATACAACTTTGTTAAAGGAAATCAAAGAAGACCTAAATAATTGGAAGAACATTCCCTGTTCATAGATTGGAAGACTAACGTCATTAAGATGTCAGTCCTACCCAATTGATTTACAGATTTAATACAATTCAAATAAAAATTAAACCAGCTGGGCAAATATGGCTCAAGTGGGTGAGCAACCACCTACCATATGGGAGGTCATTGGTTTGGTTCCCTGTGCCTCCTGAAAAAAAGAAAAACAAACAACAAGCAAACAAACAAAAAAATCACCTCAGGAAGGCCAATGTGGCTTAATAGATGAATGCTGGCTTCCCACATATGAGGTCCCAGGTTCAATCCCAGGCCCGCAGTACTTTAAAAAAAAATTACAACAGCATTCTTTTTTTCTGAATTGGAAAAGCTAACTATGAAATTTATTTGGAAGGCCAGGCACCCTAAAGAGATAAAAACATATTGAAAAAGAAAAAAGAAATTGGAGGAATCGCATTACCTGACTTTAATGCATACTACAAAGGTACATTCATCAAAATATCATGGTGTTGACACACAGACATACTGACAAATGAAACTGAATTAAGAGTTTTGATATAGATCCTCACACATTCACCAACTGATATTTGACAGGGCCACCAAGCACATTCAATGGGGGCAGACTGATCTCTTCAACAAATGGTGCTTGGAGAACTGGATATTCCTATCCAAAAGAATGAGAGAGGATCAACAACTCATTCCCTATAGAAAAATTAACTCAAGATGGATCAAAGCCCTAAATTTAAGAGCCAAGACCATAAACCTCCTAGAAGTTAATGTAGGAAAGCATCTATGAGATCCTGTAGTAAGAAATGGTTTCTTGAACTTTACACACAAATCACGAGCAATGAGAGATAAAATAGTTAATTGAGACATCCTCAGAATTAACTTTTGTGCTTCAAAGGAGCTTGTCAGGAAAGAGAAAAGGCAACTTACTCAATGGGAGAAAATATTTGGTAACATTTTTTCCAATAAACGCCTAATATCCATTATATATATAAGAAAAATTACGTCTTGAAAAGAAAAAGGGAAACAACCTATTTAAAAAATGGGCAGGAGATTTGAATACAAACTTCTTCAAAGAAGAAATGTGAATGGCTAAAAAGCATATGAAAAGATTCTCAACATCATTAGCCATTAGGGAAATGCAAAGCAAATCTACAATGAGATATTATCTTACAACAAATAGACTGGAGGCTATTAAACAACAACAACAAAGAACTACAAGTTGTAGTGAGGAGGTAGATAAAAGGGAACACTCATCTATTGCAGAACAGAATGTAAATTGGTGCAAACATTGTGGAGGACAGTTTGATGATTCCTCAGGCAGGAAGCTAAGTATCTTTAAAAAACAAAAATTATAAAGAATAAAATAAATGAAAAAAGAGAGGTTGCTCTGTTTTGTCAAATTCCTTTTCTACATCAATCAACAGAGTCATGTGATTTTTATTCTTCAATTTATCTGTGTGCTTTAGTAAATAATTGCTTTTCTTGTGTTCAAAGAACCTTGCATACCTCAGATAAAACACACTTTATCATGGTGTATAATTCTTTCAATATGTGTTTGGATTCTGTTTGCAAGTATTTTGTTGAGGATTTTTCACCTAAAATTATTAGATATTGGTCTGTAATTTTATTTTTTCATACGATTTTTACCTTGTTTTGGTATTAGTGTGATACTGGCTTCTTAGAATGAGTTTGGTAGCATTTTTGTTGTTCACATTTAATTCTTTGGAAGAGCTTGAGCAATATAGGTATTATTTCATCTTTAAATGATTGGTAGAAT
>JAQZBX010000756.1:35136-97593 GCA_029593785.1 Cabassous unicinctus
CTCTTATTTCTATGGAGTCTATGGAAATGTCCCCCTCTCATTTCTGATTTGTTTCTTTGTGTCTTCTCTCTTTTTTTCATTGTCAGTCTAGCTAAATGTTCATTAATTTTATTTATCTCAAAAAGCAAACTTTTGGTTTTGTTGATTCTCTTTGTTTTCTTTTTGTTCTCAATTTCATTTATTTCTGCTCTGATTTTTACCATTTTTTCCTTCTACTTGATTGGGATTGGTTTGCTGCTCTTTTTCTAGTTCTTCCAGGTGTGTAGTTGGAGCTTCAATATCAGTTCTTTCTTCTTTATTAATGTAAGCATTGATGCTATAAATTTCCCTCTCAACCCTGTCTTTATAGTGTTCCATAGGTTTTGATATGTTGTGTTCTCCTTTAAATTTGTCTCAAGATATTTGATGAATTCACTTGCAATTTCTTCTTTGACCTAATGATTGCTTAAAAGTGAATTACTTAATTGCCATATATATATGAATTTTCCCTTTTTCCATCCATTATTGATTTCTAACTTCATTCCATTATGATCAGAAAAAGTGTTTTGTAAAATTTCTATCTTTTTACATTTATTCAGACTTGTTTTGTAACACGACATATGGTCTATCCTAGAGAAAAATCCAAGAGCACTTGAAAAGAATGTATATCCTGCTCTTTTTGGGTGTACTGCGCTACAGATATCTCTTAGGTCTAGTTCATTTATTAAATTATTCAAGCTCTCTGTTTCTCCATTTATGTTCTCTCCAGATGTTCTATCTAATACTGAGAGTGGTTTATTGAAGTCTCCAATTATTATCATAGAGACATCTATTTCTCCCTTTAGCTTTGCCAGTTTGTGCCTCATGTATCTTGAGGCACTGAGTTGTGGTTGCCAAAAGGTCAGTTGTACTGCATTAGGATGAATTGTTGGAACACAGGGCCTTTTAAGGGCAGTAAAATTTTGTGTATGATACAGTAATGGTGGAAATATTACATTATACTTTTGTCAAAAACCCATATAACTGTATAAATAAGGAATGAATCCTAATGGAAATTAGAGAATTATTAATAATAATAGTGTATCAATAGTGCTTCATCAATTACAACAAATACACCATACCAATGCACAAAATTAATAATAGAAAAAAACTGGATGTGGAGGGTAGATGATTTCTGTGAACTACATCTTTTGTGTAATTTTGCTGTAAACAACAGAAAAACCCTTAGACTCCTCTTTTGTCTCATTAGATAATTAAGGCTACAATAAAGTCAACGTAAAGCAAAAAAATTAATTCTGGTAAGATACAGAATCTTTAGGTAGATTACATAGAAGATGTGTCAGTTTAATATTATTTATGAATTCCAAAAAGAGATATTGATTGTAAACTGGTCTGTTCCTCTGGGTGTGATACCCCTTTAATTGTATTCAATTCAACGGTTTCACTTTTACTTTATTAAATCATTATTAAGGCTTTGATTCGACCACATCATTAGGGTATGCAGAGTTGAGTCCCTGCCCCTTTGGTGGGCTATATAAAAAGACACTCAATCAAGAACATGGAATTAGACACATAGTGAAGATACACAGAGGGAGAAAGACAGCTCTATAGACACTGCAGAGGCCCCAGGAAGAGCAATGAACCATTCACCTGATACTTTACAGCTGACCTTTTGAAGTAACCAGAGCAGCTAAGCCAAAAGAAGTCCCAGGAAGAGAGGCGAGCCCTATGCTAGACTGCAGCTGAGATTGGAAGAAGCTGGATCCACAGAGCCTTAAGAGGGGAGATGATGGCTGAACCTTCACAGGTGTTACCTGCCATCTTGCTTAAACATGTGGTAACAGACTTTGGGTGAGGAAGTACCTCTTAGGGTTCCTTGAGTTGGAATCTTTAGGGCCTTGTAACTGTAAGCTTTTACCCTAAATAAAAACCCTTTACAAAAGCCAATAGATTTCTGGCACTTTGCCTCAGCACCCCTTTGGCTGACTAATACACCATCTCTGGTCATTAATAGGAATCTGATGGAAGTTATCTTCAATAGAGCTGGCTTAAATCCAGAGAGTGAGTAAATGCAAGGTCAATGGCTCAAGGGCTTAAAATCCATGTTCTAGATTCCAAATCTGAAGATTATATCTCTTAGTCTCCCTTTCAAACTCAAACTGGGATTATTATGCTTAATTTAAAGATTATGTAGATGTAGATCTAAGTTTAAAGTGTTAGATGATTTAGAAGTAAATGAATGTTTAGGGATATAACAATCACATACATGTAAGAAGCAATTAAAGAATTGCTGATGGCTTTATTCTTTCTAATGAGAGCCCAGGTGATCTCCTTTCTCTCTCCTGAGGAAAAGGCAGTGGCATCAACTCTTGGATCTGAAATGGATCTTAAGAAGGTCATTGTCTCTAAGCCAATACAGTCTGAGAAATGAAACTTACAATTAAAAGTGTGACCTCCCAGAATAAAATGTTATGTTCAAAGCTCCATTTATAATTGATTTAAAATCCTTGCTGCTTCTTTGGAAAATAATTACCTGAGACAAAGGATATCAAGGACATTTTTCATCATAGTCTAGAACTTAGAAACTGCACAAAAGAAACAAATACTGATATGCAGAGGATAAATGTGCTTAACCCAAATCTCATGAGTTTGAATTAGGGCTGAGGTTGGGGCTTGAAACAGGAATCTGGAAGCACATGGAAAATAATTGCAGTGTTCTCTGGAACTTCATAAAATTGAAAACAAGAACTTTCTATTTTAACAAAAACTTTAAACAGCAAGAAATCCAAATTATGTAGACATTTCATTTTTACTTCCTTTTCCCATTAAATTACTTTGAAAACTAAAAATCTTTGAAAAAGTATTCTTCTCAGTCTTTTACTATAAATTCTGTTCCTTTGACCCTGTTGACAATGGCGACATTCTCGGTAACAGTGAAGACTTCATGTAACCAATCTCCTTTCTCTATATGTCTCCCACTACCTCTTATTATATGATATAGAAATATTGGAAAAAATACAAAATCCTGACCCATCCAATCTTTAAAATCCTTTCAGACACACGTTGATTTTAGGGCTCTTGCATCGTTGTAAACATTTCACAAGTTTTAGAAGGCCATGGGTACAAGCCTTATTTACCGTTATTTAATTAACTTAATTATGTGGAATTGCTCTGGACAATTGTTTCAATCAACCAATAAAAGCTTTTCTGTTACTGTTATCTTTAGAGGCAAAATATACAGAGTATTTACTAATGCTGTCACACACTTATTTCGTATAATTTAATTGAAATAAGATTTAATTCAAATACATATATGATATATATATGGATAAATATATTTATATATTTCTTCATATATATGCATACATTAAATTGTATGCTTAAGATAAAAAATGGTACTGCATCATTTCTCACATAATAATTGAGCTCTTTATCCTAGATTTCAGTTATCAGCATATATGGAAAAATTATATTTAATGTTTTATTTATCCCTTAACCTCATTAGACCCAGCTTATATTCCTGTTACTCTATTCACCTATCTCCCTTAAAACTCACCAATGCTATTCTAATGCACAGAGTTAAGACTATTTTCTCAGTCACTTCAGGACATTATCTGCACACATGATGCTATTTCTCACCTCCTTTTCCTTGAAGCTCTCACATCTCTGCTTTTAATTTAAATTAAATCTCATTCTTAAAAGAACTGCTTTTTCTATGAGATCTTCTTTTCCCTGCCATTTATTCAATTCACTACTATTAATCCAAAACTATTGCAAATAAAATATGAAATCAGGCTCTTAAAAAATAGGGTTTTATTTTTGTATGTGGTCTTGTCAGGAGATTTCCCTGTCTAAATTCCATGGCA
This sequence comes from Cabassous unicinctus, assembly GCA_029593785.1. Lineage (NCBI taxonomy): Eukaryota > Metazoa > Chordata > Mammalia > Cingulata > Chlamyphoridae > Cabassous > Cabassous unicinctus. The sequence goes on from JAQZBX010000756.1 coordinate 38,982, forward strand.
CTGGGGCAAACTTTCACATTGCCTTTTAAATATATTAAATTATTTGATTTTTATGTGCATATATTTTCCAATTCAAATATGACAACTTAATTTCCCATGATTACCCTAATTGCTTAGGTTTGGGTGGCTTCAAACGACTGTTTCTATACAATGAAAATAGAAACAATTTTCTAATTTTTATTTTTGATTTTATAAATTTAACCTACTCCAAATAGAATCACATTTTTAACTCATCATAATATCAAAGATATATTAAAATTGTTTAGAATTGTATTTTTTGTGAAACCAGTAGACATATTTTTCATATTTTAACATGAATATTGTTTTTATGGTTGTATCAAGAATGTGAGGGTAAAACTACTTTGGTCAGATCACATTTGTATGTTTTGGTTTCCACTTCTTGATTTTACAGTCTAAGAGACCAGTTTCATATTGATAGAACTTGTCACTAGTTGAAATACCAGTACTTTGGATGGTGCAGAAACTATAGAAAGAACTTATAGATAGACTACATCTATAGTTCCAGATGGGAAGGGGAGGGTCAATGTAGGCACAAAATAGATCAAAATCAAACTATCCTTTAAATGGAAAATGAATAATTACTTCTCTTGTTTCAGTTGTAGAAATATTTTTGTTAGGTCTTAGAGTACTAAATTAAGTGACGAATTAAAATTAATGAAAAAATTCCCATAGGTAGAAGAGTGTAACTAAGAGATGTTTATAAATTAATACACCATTTAGCTTTCAAAAGAAACTGTGTATGTCTTGGAGTGTAAACACAAGTGATGGAGAGAAGAGAAATCACACAGCAGTGATAGTCTCATGGACTAGGATTTCTCAGAACTTACAAAATTTTTTGATTCTTGCTGTCAATTAAATCCTTCCAAGAACTGTGTCTTAAATATCTGGCTTATAGTGTGAGGTATTGCTCTTTTCATGAAAAATGGTACAATGCAATTCAAAACCAATTTATCAAAATAGCTAGAATTTTTTTGATATTTTCATCAAATAATTGAAATTTTCATGAAAAAGGGAAACAATTTTAATGCCACACAAAAGAAAAGTGAATAATAAATTAGAATAAACATAATAATTAGATTATCATGCTGCAAGTAGAAAATTAATCTATGACTTCTAATCTACAACAAAACTTGCATTAGCTAAGATAATATTCATGAATAAAATGTAACTCTGTTACAATTATAATTTCAAAGTCAATATTGCAAATTCCAGGAAAAAAATGACTCAGAAGTCATTTGTAGTAATTAGAAAAAGAAGTGGAGTTATTTTCTTTTTTCACAATACATTAAAGCTCAGATATAGTGAACTTGTATACCCATAATAAATATTTTACACTTCAGGAGACTCAAAATAAGTATATATTGTTTCCTAAAATTTTTTATCTAAACCGTGATGCTTCAAAATAAACATGCTTCAAAAAATAAAGAAGCAAACATACATTAATATAATCTTATTTCCTTAACCCTTTGTGACATTACTTAAAAGCATGACAATCATACAATAATAGCAGAATTCTTGCTAACAAGATTCACTGAGAATTGGATGCTGGTGAGGCTACTAGCTGTGCTGTTCTTGCTGATATACCTAGCAGCAATGTTGAAGAATTTTCTTATCATCCTCCTCACAATTCTTGACCAACACCTCCACATGCCAGTGTACTTTTTCCTCAGGCACTTGTCATTCTTATATCTGTGTCTAATTTCTGCCATGGTCCCCAAATCTATCATCATCTCCATCACCTTCACTGCCTCCTTCTCTTTCCTGGGCTGTGTGTTGCAGGTCTTCTTGGTGATAATCTTGGCAGGGTCTGAGGCTGGCATCCTTACTGCGATGTCCTATGACTGCTATGTTGCCTTCTGTTGCCCTCTGCACTATGGGACTACCGTGACCAAGGGGTCAATGTCCAGATGATGGCTTTGTCTTGGCTCAATGGAGGGGTTTGGGGAATCTTGTACTCAGATGGAATATTCTCTCTGAAATTCTGTGGCTCTAATAAGATACATCAGTTCTTCTGTGATGTTCCCACCCTACTAAAGCTCACTTGTCCTGATGAACAAGTCACATTAACATCAGTGTGGCCATTGGTTTGTTTCTGTTATATGTTTTCATAAGTGGTTTCCATTGCAGTTTCCTATGTGTACATTTTCTCCATTGTGTTAAAGATCCCATCCAGACAGAGCCAATCAAAGCCTTTTCCACCTGCCTCCCTCACATCATTGTTGTGAGCACATTACTTGTGAACTGGTGCTGTTGCTTATTTAAATCCAGCATCCAATGTGCCTTCTTCTCTAGACTTGCAGGTGTCTGTGTTCTACTCTTTGGCTCCCCCAACTTAAACTCTGTTATCTACTGTCTGAGGAACATGGACATTAATTGTAGTTAAAATCCTATGGAATTTTAGAAATAGTGCACTAATGGAAAGATGATTAAAGATGATCTAAGAATTCCTTTATTTTTTTTCTACTAAATCCCTGAAAGTGTTTCAATTTAGAGATCAATATATCAGGATCCTTGTTGTTAAGTCTTCTTCTACATTCCTTTACTTTGCTTTTTTATTTTTATACAAATTATGAAGATTTTCCTATTATATCTTTGTTGACTTTGTTCTTGTTCTGCAGCTCCACATATGTGAAATTTCTTGAGGTCCTCATTTCTCCAAACTTTAAATCCTCCCTAGTGTTCACTTAATTTAACAAAAGCTTTAATAGTCTAGATTCTTTTTATTTTTTAAGCTATATTGATTCAAATTTCTTCATAGCTTCTAATTGTAACTATCTGGTAAGTATGATATTAATTTTTCATTTAAAAAGTGTACTCCATTTTATCATAAGCTTCACTTATTTGATTAATATATGCTTGAGGATAGATTTTATATAATTATTCACAATTACTTGGGATATCATAGGATGGTTCTCTTACATCGTTGTGTTCTTTTATGTAAATCACATTTTAGGGACTCAGATTCTTCTCACATTATTAAAACTTCCTTTTGTTTAATGTCTTGACATCTGACATTATATTCATAGTTTTTAAAATGTATTGTAATTTGTGAAAATAGTGTCTGTCACTCCTTCTCACATTGAGACCTATCTAACATTATACTTTTACCAGCCTTAAACGATAATATTTAATTATATGATTATTAATACTCTGAGACTGCAAAATTATTTCCCAGTTTTTGCTACAGGATACAGTTCAGTCATCTTGATTCCTCTGCTCACTGCATTTTCCATATGCACTTTTAATCTTGTACAGAAAGAAATTAACATCTGTTGACCAGTGTCACTTTATTAGACACTTTCATGACATCATCTCCAATAAATCTGTTCAATGCCATATGAATTGGCATTAATGCAAGTGGGATAACTGAGGGTGAGGGAAGATAACACAGTGTCAGTTACATAGCTAACAGCATGGGGATGCAATAAAAAAATACATTTCTAGCCATTGACAAATATCCAGGAAACTCCTTATAACCACACACCATCTCTCAAATTTTGCTATTATTACTTTCTTTATGAAACCTTCTACTTGTCTAAATTCTACCTGTATGTCAAAGTCTAGCCTAAATAGAGTCAAGCTATAGAGAATTATGAAAGCTTTTAATTGCATATTTCAACCTCTAAACCCTTGTACATATATTGACAATAAATTACTTAAATATCTCCTCTACTGATGAAGTAGATTTAGCACTGTAACTGGTTTATGTGCTACCTGAGCAGAAAGTCCATGCATAAGCTCCTTTATTTCTCTTTAAATACAATTCATGCTTATAAGCTTATAATAGTTATTCCATAAATTCCCCTTTAACTCATGTCTTCTTTTGAGTCAGTTCATTTCAAAATGGATCATAAATTATATCTTTTTCATAAAAAAGGAACATTTCATTAAGTAAATATATCAATTTTTGGATGTGTTCCTGTTATAGAAATATGGAAATATTGAATATTTTTGCCTCTGTGAATTGAGGATATGGAATGATGACTACATTTTTAAGGAGGAATTATAAACCATAAATGATAAATCACACAAGACACATTTAACTCAAATATCAAGTGGAAAGTAAAAAGTCATGAAAGAGTATAATGAAGGAGACCAAAATGACTTCTTATGTTTTAATTACAAAAGAACAAGAACTGTAAATAACCATGGATCCTTTGGTAATGTAGCTATATAGTTATAGAATATATTGTTGATATCTTCTTTGACATATTGTACTATGAAACCTGTTCTTCATCATGTTGACATGTCTTTGCCTGCTCTGAGGTATGTTCATTATAATTTACTCACATGTATTGGATATGACACAGCTACTGGGGACCTTGCAAGCTTACATATCACTTCTATGATGCTCCCTTCTCCCAACCCCCAAATCTTTCTACAAAAGCATTTTCTTCATGAAGATAATTCAGGTGAATATAAAGGGAAATAGTACTTCCAAATCTGTGACAACTTGCCCTAGTCATCCAGAAAACATTGCTTTTTTCATATGTTGAAACAAAGTATGTTTTGATTTGTTATGGATTCATGGAAGATTATGAACTTGGTGTGGTGTGAAACCAATTAATCATTTTTTTCAAGCATTGTTTTTAATCATGTAATGTCAAAGCTACATTTCCTATCCATTGATATTGTATCAGACACAAATTACTAACATCAAAAATGATAGAGGCCATCAAACCTGACCCCATGTACATTAAAAGGATCATAAAATAATATCATAAACAACTCTATACCCACAAATTTGATAACTTAAGGAAATGGGCCAATTCCTTCAGTACGTGAATGGATAAACAAACTCCAGTATATCAATACAGTATATTATTCAGATCCAAAGTAATGAACAATCAAGCTACAAAAAGACTTTAAGGAACCTTAAATACATGTTGCTAAGTGGAAAGAAACAATCTGAAAAGGCTACATCTTGTATAAATTGAAATTATGACATTCTGAAAAACTAAAACTATAGTGACAGTACAGAAATGGTGGATTTCAGGGATTCTGTGGGATATGGAGATGACTGATTTATAATGGAAGCACAGGATATATATAAGGAAGTGAAACTATTATGTATGATACTTTATTTGTTGACACATGATCTGTATTTGTAAAATCACATAGAGCACTGAAACACTAAGAGAGAGCCCTTATTCAGATTATGGACTCCAGGTTATAATAATGGGTTGATATCGTTTCATCAATTTTAATAAATATACAGCACCAATAAAAAGGTTAATAATAGGAGAAACTGTGCAGAGGGGTGGATTTGGGGAGCTGGAATATGAGAAATCTTTTTATTTTCTGTGAAAGTGTTTCTATAAACCTGAAAAGTTCTCCAAATGATAAAGTCCACTAAAAATTTTTACTCAGATAACTGACTTCTAAAGATGGTGGTTCAAATAAGCGACCAGTTGGGTATGATAAAATCCACATTCATTTTAAATATTTAATAAATATGAAGACATATACTAGCATGACTTTTGCAAGACACAAGAGTTTGTATAATATCACCTTTTTTAAAAAGATACTTAGAATACATAAATATTACACAAAATATATAGGGATATCTATATATCCCACTCACCACACCTCCCATACCCTCCCACATAAACATCCTTCATTAGTGTGCCACATTCATTGCAATTGGTAAATGTATCCTGGGACTTTGCCTCTGAGCATGGACCATAGAACGCATTGCCCTTCTATCTAAACTTGTTGCTGGAGTTTGTAGGTATACATCCAGAGACTGGAGTCTTTGGGCTGTTCATGTGCCAGCTGGACATGTAACATCAAGTGGAGTTGCAACACCTTCTCTCCAGTTCATTGGACTCACCCAGGACAACGAACAAGGAGGTGAGGATTGATAATGACCATATTACCATTTTATAGATGCTGGACTGATTCCATTCTAGAGCAATTGCAGATACTTTTACTCCTATTATACATCAACATTGATCTTTGTTTGGAAGGCATTTAGAAATGGAATTACTTATTTAGAGGTTATACATATGTTCAAATAAAATAGCTAATTCAAAACTGTTTACGAAAGTAGTTGTACCAATTTTCACTCCCCAACAGTAAACTCTGACAGTCCTTTTTGGTCCACAACTTCAACACCACCTAGTATGTGTCAGTCCTTCGAATTTTAGCCATTCTGTTGGGCTTACAGCACTCTGTCATTGTGTTTTTAATTTGTATTTCCCTGATGAGTAATGAAGTTGAATGTTTTTCAATACTTGTTAGCCCTTTTCATTAACTTTTTTGTGAATTGCTTATTGGGGCCTTTATATGAGATTTTTGTTGATAATATGAGTCTGAAGAATCTTCTTTCATTTTTTGGTCTAACTTGTTACACTATCATAATAGTGCACATAAGGAACAAAATACATTAATCTAACATGTTCCAATTGATCAATTGCTTTATGCTAGAATTTTTTTCTGTCCTGATTTATGCCTATTTTCCTAAAAATAAATCTGAAGATACTGATTGAAAGACAAAATAAGTACATAGTACTAATTAAAGCACATATTTTGCATAGTATGAAAAACTAATCAACATAGTGTGCTCACAGTTCCAAAGAAATTATGATTAGGACATTGATTGGGCCACATCAGTAGGATGTTGAGTCCCTGCCACCATGGAGGGTGGTACTCACAGAGAAACTGCACCACAGAGAAGGGAGGTTGGGGTTTTGATCCTGGAGCCTGGGAGTAAAAACACAGAGAAGCAGATATGTGAGGAAGGAGAGAAGTCTCCGTTAGACATGGCAGAGGCCCTGGGAAGAGAGACTAGCCATTCACCTGATAATCTACAGTTGGCCTTGTGGAGAAAGCAGAGCAGCTGAGCCCAGAGAGAAATGAGCCTGAGGAAGAGAGGAACACAGGAAGCCTGAATCCTTGCAGATATCGGTAGCCATCTTGCTCCAACAAGTGGCAAAAGTCTTTAGTGAGGGAAGTAAATTATGCTTTATGGGCTGATAACTGTAAGCTTCTACCTCAAATAAATACTCTTTATAAAAGCCAAAAAAAAGAATATATTATGCTATATTATCTTTTTTTATATAATTTTTTTAATTTTTAAAGAAGCTTTAAAAGACATAAATGTTACGTAAAACATACAAGAGATTCACATATGCCCCAATTCCTCCCCCTCCCACACTTTCCCTCATTAACAACATCTTTCATTAGTATGGTACATTTGTTACAATTGATGAACCCATATTAAACCATTGCTACAAACCGTGGGCTACAGTTTACATTATAGTTTATATATTGTCCTACACAATTTTGTAAGTTATGACAAAATATAAAATGGCCTGTTTCTGTCACTGCAATGTTATTCAGGACAAATCCAGTGTCCCAAAAATGCCCCCATATTGTGCCTATTCTTCCCTCTCCCATCCCTCAGAACCTCTGGTGTCCACTATATAATCCTTTAAAAACTTTATATTTTAACTTTCAAATTTAGATGAATAAAATACATGGAATTGATCATTGTCCTTGGGTAAGGTAGGCATCAAGTTTCATTTTCAACATATGGATATATAATTGACTCAGCATCTTCTGATAAAAAAGAAAAAAAAAAAAACATTCTTCTCTCCAGTACTATGTTTAACATTATTCATGTCATAAACATGTACAGTCCATTTTAAAGTATGAGCTTTAATGAAGAAGGAGATAAATAGTTATGGACAGAAACCTGAAGAGAGTCCCTTCTCATGGCTGTCCTGATGTTATGATGAGGTCACCTCTACCACCCAACTATACAAGCTGAATGGAGGAGACTTGGATGACTTAGGTCCAGCCCTGGGTTCCAACAGAGTTAAGGGAGGATGCAGGAGGGTTGGTAAGCTGTGACTGACACATAAGCCCCTCCCCTTTTATAGAAACAGCCTCTATTTGGCTGGATCCTCTGGCCTACTCTGGGTGATCTCTCACATTCCACCTAAATCTTGGAGTGATGAGGAGGAAGCCATGGTCACAGTGTGATAGCTAATTTTTGGCCCTTAGATATTCTATCCCCACTGAAGGGATATAGCTCCTTACCAGATTTCCATTTTGCAGCAGGTCATTGATGATTTTATCAGAAATGGACCTCCTGAATGGGGTGAGATGGTAGCTATCCTCCTCATCCCAGGGCTTCTTCTGTTAACCCAGAAAATCCTGAGACCCACAACATAGGTCATCAGCAACTCCTTCCTCTGGGGCCCCCAATCACTGAGCTATGTTCTTGAGGTTACTAGAGCAAGAGGTTCCAAAGGACACAAGAGACAAGATCTGCAGTGGAGAACTTTGGGAAAAATGCAAACTAGAAGGAGGGCCATGGCCCCTGCCTGACCCCTTCCCACAATCCTCAGATATCGTCAGTAGAAGAGTAGGAGGATGCTGGAGATCTCCCACCTCTACCTTAGGTCCCAACTGAGGAGTCTGACCTCCAGGAAAGACCTCTTTATCCAAGCTTGTCTAATTTGAATGTACTCCCTTTCTACCAGGGACCAAAGGCTTTGAGTTCCAAAGCACGCATAATTTGTGGACACTTTTGAATCCAGGCACCAAGGTTACTATCATTCTGGGAGATGCTGAGGGGAGAAGGACATGAATAATGATGGAAGATATCAGGAATTCCACATGGGTATGGGACTGGGAGGTTACCACTACCCTGTGGGTTGGTCCCTTTGGCCCCTTGGTAATCACTGTGGTCATGTTTCCCACCAAGGAATGTGTAACAGTTTTGCTTTGTTTATGAATTCCAAAAATAGATAATAGATTATGTTTGTAAGCTGGTCTGTTCCTATGGTCATATTACATTGTATTTGATACAGTTTTCACTTTTACTTGATTAAATTAAGATTGAGATTTTGATTGGGCCATGTCAGTAAGATGTTGAGTTGCTGTCCCCTTGGTGGGTGGGGACTCACAGAGAAAACAACATGGTAGAGGAGAGAGTTTGAGTTTTGATGCTGGAGCCCTCAAAGTAAATACACAGAGAAGCAGTTATGTGAGGAAAGTGAGACTGCTCCATTAGACATAGCAGAGGCCCCAGGAAGAGAGATGAGCTGTTCACCTGATAGTTTACAGCTGGTCTTGTGGAGACAGGAGAGCAGCTGAGCCCAGAGAAAAATGAGCCCTGGGGACAGAGACAAGCCTCATAACCTACAGTTGAGAAAGGAAGGACCAGGGACCACAAAGCCTCAGGAGGGAGAGGAAGACAGAACCCTTGAAGAGATTGGCAGCCATCTTGCTCCAACATATGGCAACAGACTTTGGTGAGGCATGTAACTTATGCTTTATGGCCTTGTGACTCTAAGCTTCTACCCCAAATAAATACCTTTTATAAAAGTCAACAGAGTTCTCATACTTTTCATTAACACCCCTTTGGTTGAGTAAAACAGAATACATTATAAGAATTGGTATCCTGTACCACTGACATCTCAGTGAAGGTTGAGGAGATACGCAAATCCAGCACAGAGAATTCTGGTCATATATGTGGGCCAAATGATGGATCATGCACCCCAGTGCTCCCATCTCCTCTCTGCTTTTTCCAACAGTAGTGATACCACCTGCCTGCTGGGGTAAAGGAAATTACTGAACTCATAAAGGATCTTCTGTCTACATCTGGGAGCTACTAAGAAGTTCCCAGATGCATCCCTGGGCTTCCACCCTTCAAGAGTAATTGCTTGGGACTTGGTGGAAAGAGAAGCGATCACTGAAAGCTCTTAAGTCCTTCTGAATCTAGAAATCCCGATCATGCCTCAGTCCTGAGTGGTCAGAATCACTCACCCAGGCAGTGCTCAAAAGAGAGTATCATCAAAAGGAAGTGGAATATACAGAATTTTGCTCACCCAGGTGTGACATACTTGCATGAGCAGATGGAGGAGGCCCTGCTCAACAATAATCATGTCGCAAAACAAAGTGAGCTTGCTTCTCTCCTTGCCTGACCAGTTGCTCAGTGTTAGTTCACTGATGGCTTGGACAAGCTGAAGCACATCATTAAAATTTTATGAAGTTCAGATTTTATTTGGTAAGCTGTTGTGACCATTAAATAATTTCAGGTCATTTAGTGATATAATGCACTGTTTACATGTGAATATATAGAAACTATTTCTGATTAAGAAAATTAAAATTTGCCCTGTCATCCAGTTATCTGAGATAACAGACACAGATAAAGGTGGGTGAAAAATTAACAGGAAATGACATTTCTTAAAGTGAAGCTTAGATAAATGATTTTAGTCTTTATTGTTTTCTTATGTAACCATTTTATGTTTTAAATTTCCTTTATTATACTACTTTAGCTGTGAACAACAAATTTAGATCCATTGTGTTTTCGTTACCTTTCAGTTGAAATAAATTTATGCACTTTAATTGGCGTGTTTTCTTTGACCCTTGGGTGGTTTAGAAACATGATTTTAATTTCCAAATATGTAGTTTTCCAGATATACATTTCCAAATATATGGTTTTCTAGATATGCTGTATGATTTCAATTCTTTTAAATTTATTATTTCAAATACTTTTAAATTACTGAGACTTCTATTAAGGCCCAGCGTTTGGTCTGTCTTGATAAATATTCTATGAGATACTGAAAAAAATATGTATTTTCAGTTATGTTTAATGCTCTATAAATGTCATTTGCTTTAAGTTTGTTGATAGTTGTAGTAGGTTGAATTATATACTCCAGAAAAAAAACATGTTCTTTATTTTAATCCATTCCTTTGTGTGTGAATCATGTAAACATGAGGTTTTGAAGATATTATTTTTAGTTAAGATCTGGCCAATTCAATGAAGTTGGGTTTTAATCTGGATTACTGGATCCTGAATTAAATTGAGACAGAGAAAGTCATGGGAAGGAACTGGAAGTCAAAAGTCAACAGAATGTTGAAAAGAAAGGAGACAAATTTTCATGTGAATTGCCCTATGACAGAAAAGTTAAGGACACAAGCATTGCTGCAGGCAGCTCAAAATGCCATAGTCTTCAGGGAGAAAGTATCATCTTTGTGACTCTTTGATATTGGACTTCTAGTTTCAAAACCATGAGCCATTAAATATCCATTATTTTATTTTTATTTTTGCAGTTGAAAAACTAAGACAATAGTGTTGCTTAAATATCCATGCTAATATATGTACACTTCTTTAAATTACTGAGAGAAAAATTTAAAAATTTCCAAGATTGTGGATTTGAATATTTCTCAATTAAGTGGTCAATTTTTGCTTTATGTAGTTTGAAACACTGCCATTAGATTCATACATATTTTGGATTGTTATATTTTTTTCTCTGGATATTTTAAATATTTTCTCTTTTTTATTTTCAGTAGTTTAATGTTGTGTTTACATATGACTTTCTGACATTTATTCATTTTGGAGATTTGTAGAGTTCCAAAAACTTCCCTTTTTATCTTTAGTAATCCTTTTTTTTCCCTAGAAGTTGCATGATATTATGATATTAACAGAGCTACCCTGATTGCATTATGGTTAGTTTTGCATGGTATATTTTTCCATTCCTGTATTTCTAATGTATCTTTACATTTAAATTTCATCTTCCATAAGCAGTACAAAATTGAAACTTTTTAATTTAAAAAAATTTTAAAGATGTCACGTAAAAAAATATAAACAATTCCCATAGGACCTGCTCCCCATACTTCCCACATTTTCTCATATTAACAACAATCTTCATTAGTGAGGTACATTCATTGCAATTGATGAACACATTTTGGAGCATTACCATTAAGCATAGATTAAAGTTTACATTGTACTTTACACTCTTCCACCCAATTCTGTAAGTTTAGGCAAGATATATAATGGCCTGCATCTGTCATTGCAATGTCATTCAGGACAATTCCCAAGTCACAAAAATGCATCTATATTACACCTGTTTTTCCCTCTCCCTGACTTCAGAACCTCCAGCAGCCAATGCCTCTACATCAATGATATACTTTCTTCCATTGCTAGAATCACAATAATATTATAGTCATATACCAGTAAGTCTACTTTAGTCCATAGTTCATTCCCCAGTCCAGAGGATTCTGGGGTGGTGTTGTCCACTCTACCTCTAATTGAAAGGGGACTGTGACTCAATGGGACTGATGGATGGGACTCTCTTGCTTGTAGATGTAGACGGTCTCAGTTCCTTCATATAGTAGTTGTCCATTATCACCTCCATGTTAGTTGTTCTGGGTGAGATCAATGAACTAGAGAGTAGGTATTGCAACACCATGAGATTCAGGGCCCAGCTAGCACATCAACAGCTCAAAGATTTAAGTCTATTGGACAATGCATATCAACTCTAGAACTAATTATAGGTTCAAATAGAAGGACAGAAGAGCCATGTGTAGTGAAACCACAACTGAGTCCAATTCTGTTACACTGCAGAGCATAAATTCCAAAGTAGCACCTAATGGCAAGGTACAAAATTCTTGAGCTATCTACCCTGTCCATAGGGTCTGGAATTCTCCTGAGATCTCAGGAGCCCCACTGTTTGAGGTGGTGTCTACTTTGGGAGTCAATGAGATCATTCTGAGATGTGCATAAGCATAACCTCAGGAATGAAATCTTGACTCACTTTGTAGTCTCTTAGACATATAAACTCATTTGTCTTTGTATTTCCCCCTTTTGGTCAAGGTCTTTTTCCAGATGAATTGTTAGTTGGTGCTTGGTAGTAATCCCGCAGTGCCAGGGACGCTCATCCCCAGGAGTCATGTCCCACACTGGGGGGAAAGTAATGCATTTATATATTGAGTTTGGCTTAGAGAAAGACCATATTTGAGCAACAAGGAGACTCCCAGGAGGCAACTCTTAGGCACCCTATAATACTAGGCTAAGTTTCAATTTCAAAAGTAAGGCTCATATGCAAAGTCATTAGTATCAAGGGCTCATCAATGGACCATCCTCCTTCACTAGTCATTACCTCTGTTCTCAGGGGATTCTTCCTGTCCATCAGAGAATGTGGCAGAGCTCCCCAGGATAGGAATTTGATAATCCTTTGGTTACAGTGTGAATCTCCACCCCCTGTGATGATTCCCCATGAACATTTGAATACATTTATAAGCCTATATGTATGCCCAGGTGAGTTTCCTCCCATATATCCTCTATCATTGACACCCCATACCAATGATCCTCCCCTACCACTATAGTAACCCTTCTGTGATCCATAACTTTCTCAAAAATGAAGAAAATAAGGGAGATAAAGCAAAATGGCATTGGTTTAAGTGGGCACTCTCTAGCTCTTTCATAAAAAATGGCTGAGAAGGGGCAAGATCCTGCCTGAGTAAGCTGTTTTTGAAGCCACAGAGCAGGAGGCTTCTGGGCATCGATCTGGAGGGAACTGGACAGAGATAAAAATCCCAAGGGAAATCAATAATTTTCTCACCCTGGTGGCTGGATACAGTGAATGGCTAAACCCCACATGCAAGGCAAAAAGCTGCTGTGAACCCTGAGTCCCACCAACCACCGAGTGGCAGGGAGCATTCTCTGGGTGTAAGCAGGTTCTGGTGAAGTTTGGAGAGGAGTTTCCTTTCTGTGAGTTTGGTTACCTGGACCCACTTGAAATTTAGGGAGCAAATCAGCTGGCAAGAGGAGGCCCTAGGAAGAGGGAAGAGGCAAGTCTGCTCAGGCAGCCTGATTTATCTAGCAAACCTGGGAGAGAAGAACTTGGGTTGGGAGAAAGCTGAGTCAGGAAATTGACTAATCTGGTGCTAAAAACTATAAAAATTCTAACTCCCCTAAAGGAGGGGAGCAGTAGGAAGAGATTAAAAACTTTCTAAGGGCCTATTTAGGATCTCCTGGGAGGAGGGTGAGGTCTGGAAGATGGTTAAGTATCATTTCTCTGCAGTGAGTTTGGATACCAGTGTCCCATTTGGATTTCAGAAGGGAACTCAATCTGAAAAGGAGAGGTGACAGGGGATGCAATCACACAGGCTATTGTGTCTTGCTGCCCTGTGAGAGAAAGCAATAAGAATAGAAATGGGGCAGGGACAGACAGGCTCCTAATCACCAGGAATCTACCCAACTGCAAAGAGTCAAGCCTGCCCTAGGAAAGTGACTAGATAGCTCTCTATCTATCTGACCCAATGAGAAAGTTTAACTCCGTGGAAGAGTCTCAGCTTAAAATATACGAGGTCCCTGGTTTGATTCTCAGCTCTCCTTAAATTAGTGATCCAATGGGTTATCAAACATGCCGTAGATACTTTAGGACAGGGAAAATATAGACATTATTTTTACATTAGCTTCTCTTAGGTCTCTTATTTTTCTTAAAAAAGGTACTAATTTTAAAATTTTAACTTAGTTTATTCACTAAAACCCAATTCAAAACCTGCAGAGGGCAAAGTGTAGGGTAATAGATGAACACAGACAGCCCAAGAAGTTCCTCGGGGGCCTAAAAGGGAAGGCTGTTTATCCTAAATTTTTGTTTGATTACTTTGCTCTTTTTTACCCTCTATCTTCCCCAACCCTGTTTTTTTCTTCCTTTTAAAATTTGTTTCTTGTTTGCTGTGTCTCCACATTCCTTTGTTTCCCTTTTATTTTGTATACCAATTTTGTCTACCTAAGCTAATTCTTTTCCTTCCTTCATCTTCCTATACTCTGCTTTCTGTTTTTGTACTTGCATTCCACCTCTCTTTCTTTCGTCTTTAATTTTAATTGTTTTTATTTCTATCTACTCTATTCTTTATTTTCTTTCTTTTTTAACTTTTTTTCTTTTTGTCTTTTTTTTCCCCCTCTCTTCTTATCATTCTGGCCTATGAATTCATTCTAGATATTTTTTTCTCTTCAGTTTTTCATTTCATTGTTTGTACCCCACTTTTTTATTCTTATTCCCCTGAACTTCTTACATGAGGTAATTATTCATTTTCCTAGGTCTTATATGGTTCCTCTTCTACCTTTTATTATTATTATTGCTAAAATACTTTTTCTCTTCTTAACTCTTTCTCTTTCTCTGGCCCTAATTTTTTTCTTTCAAGGTAACATAGAAAACAGAATGGAAATAGAATAAGAGGAACAAAGTGTCAAAGAGAAAACTTACCATATACACAAACCAGCAACTAAATAAAACCCTAGGGAAGAGAGAGAAACTGATCAAATGAATGAACCCATCTAGATAAAGAGATGACTAAACACCAAAAAAAAATTATAAAGTATAATAAGAAACAGGAAGACATTGCCAAGTCCAGTGAACGAAGTAAAACCAGAAGGAGATGCAGAACATGGAACAATTAATCAGAGCTATCTAACAAATATCATGAAACAACTAAATGCAGTGAAGGAAGAGATTAAGGATATTAATAAGACACTGGGAGAACATACTGAAGAAATTATAAACATACTTAAAAAGATAACAGATATGATGGTGATGAAAGGTACAATCCAAGAAATCAAATATACAATGGAAACACATAATAGCAGATTTGAAGAGGCAGAAAAAAGAATTAGTGATGTTCAAGACAGTACATCTGAAAGCAAACAGATAGTAGAACAGACAGATAAAAAGATAGAAAAAATTCAGCAGTGAAATAGAGATCTGAACAACAACACAAAACACACAAATATATGCATTATAGGCATCCTAGAGGGAGAAAAGAAAGAAAAAAAGAACAGAAGGAGTATAGGATGAAATTAAAACTGAACACTTCCAAACCTTCTTGAGGGAGATGGATATACATATCCAGGAAGCACAGCACACCCCCAAAAGTATAAATCCCAGCAGTCATATCCCAAGACATATACTTGTCAAATTACCCAATGCTCAAGACAAAGAGAGAATACTGAAAGCAACAATAGAAAACAGGACCATCTTAACAAGGGAAGCTCAAGAAGATTAAGTGCTGACCTTTCCTCTGAAACCACAGAGGCAAGAAGGCAGAGGTAAGAAATTGTTAAGGTGGTAAAAGAAAACAAAAATCCAGCCAAGAATTCTCTATGCAGCAAAGATGGCATTCAAAAATGATGGAGAATTGAAAATATTCACAAACAGAAATTAAGAGAGCATGCCAATAAGAAACCTGTCCTTCAAGAAATACTAAAGAGAGTGTTGCAGGTTGAAAGGAAAAAGTAGGAGAGAGAGAGTTGGAAAGTGTAAGAAAAGATAAAAAAACTAAAAGAGAAATAAAAAACAAGATATGACACTCATAAAACCAAAAAGACAAAGGTGGACACTATATATTAGTAAGAGCGGTAATCTTTCAAGAAGAAATAACAATCATAAATATTTATGCACAAAATTGGAGTGCCTGAAAATACATGAGGCAAAACTGGAAGACTTGTTGGAGAAATAGATGCCTCTACAATTATAGTGGGGGAAATTAATACACCATTGTCACCAATAGACAGAACACCTCAACAGAGATTCAATAAAGAAACAAATACTTTGAATAAAATATTAGAGGATCTGGACCTAAAAGACATGTACAGAACACTACACCCAAATATAGCTAGATATACTTTCTTCTCGATTGCACACAAAGAGAGACCATTGCTAAGCCACAGAAAAACTCTCAATGAATTCAGAAAGATTGAAATTATACAACATAATTTCTCTTACCAAAAAGGCATGAAGCCAGAAATCAGTAACGGCCAGAGAAGCAGATTAGACACAAAGATATGGAAGTTAAACAAAACACTGTTAGACAAACAGTGGGTTAAGGAGAAAATTACAAAAGAAATCAGTAACTACCTTGAAACAAATGAAAATGACAACAAATCTAATCAAAGCTGTACTGAAAGGAAAATTCATAGCCATAAATGCATATATCAAAAAAGAAGAAATACCTAAAATCAAAGACCTAACTGCACACCCAGAGGAATTATAAAAAGAACAAGAAAGTAACCCTAAAGGAATTAGAAAGATGGAAATAACAAAAGATTTGAGCAGAACTAAGTGAAAAATTAAATAAATAAGCACTAGAAAAAATGAACAAAACCAAAAGCTGTTTCTTCATTAGATTTTGTTAGTCTATTTTTATTAGCTAGACTAACAGAAAAAAATAGAAGTTATGCAAACACAAAAAAATAAGAAATGAGGAATTTGACATCATAACTGATTCCACAGAAATAAAGATTATCATAAGTGGATACTTTGAAAAATTATTTGCCAACAAGCGGGATAATTTAGAGAAAATGGACAAATTCCTAGGAACACACAAGCAGCCTACACTGATGAAAGAAGAATTTGATGAACTCAATAGAGCAATCACTAGTAATGGCATTGAATTTGTCATCAAAAACCTCCCAACTAAGAAGAACCCAGGACCAGATAACTTCACAGGTGAATTCTACCAAATATTCCCAAAAGATCTAACACCAATCCTGCTTAAACTCCTCCAAAAATTTTAAGTAGAAGGAACATTGCCTAACTCATTCCATTATGCCAACATTACCCTAAGAGCAAACCCAAACAAAGACTCCACAAGAAAGGAAAATTACAGACCAATGTCTTTAACGAAACTAAATACTAAAATATTCAACAAAATACTTACTAATAATATTCAACAACATGTCAAACAAACTATACACCATGACCAAGTGGGTTTCATCCCTGGTTTGCAAGGATGGATTAACAGAAGAAAGTCAATCAATGTAATACACCAAATAAACAGATTAAAAGAAAAAATCACATGATCATCTCTATAGATGCAGAAAAATCATTCTACACAATACAGCACCCTATCTGGATTAAAAACACTGTAAAGGATAGGAATAAAAGGAAACTTTATCAATATGATAAAGGGTATATATGAAAAACCAACATCTAACATCATATACAATGCTGAAATTCTAAAAGCTTTCTCACTAAGATTGGGAAAAAAAGAATCCAAATTGGAAAGGAATAAGTCAAAATTTCACTATTTGCAGATACCATGATCCTATACATAGAAAACCCTGAGAAATCTACAACAAACCTTTTAGAGCTTATAAATAAGTTCAATAAAGTCACAGGTTAAAAGATCAATGCACAAAAATGAGTAGCATTTCTGTACACTAATCATGAGAAATCTGAGGAGGACACCAAGGGAAGAAAAAACATTTACAATAGGAACCAAAAGAATGAAATATCTAGGAATAATTTTAACTAAAGTTGTAAATGACTAATACTCAGAAAAGTGCACATCACTGCTAAAGGAAATCAAAGAAGACTTAAATAAATGGAAGAATATCCCTGTTTATGGATGGGAAGACTAAACATCATTAAGATGTCTACCTACCCAAACTGATCTATAGATTTAATGCAATACCAATAAAAATCAACACAGCATTTTTTGCCAAACTGGAAAAAACTATGAAATTTATTTAGAAGAACAAAAGAACCTGAATAGCCAAAGACATATAGGAAAAGAAAAATGAAATTGGGGGAATCACCCTAACTGATTTTAAAACATACTACAAAGCTATAGTAGTCAAAACAGCATGGTATTGGCACAAGGATAGACATACCAACCAATGGAATGAAACTGAAATTTCTGACATAGATCCATGCATATACAGTCATCTGATATTTGACAAGGCCACCAAGTCCACTCAGTTGGAAGTGAATGTCCTCCTCAAAAAATGGTGCTTGGAGAACTGGATATCCATATTCAAAAGAATAAGAGAGGAATACGATTTCACACCTTATACAAAAATCAATTCAAGATTGAACAAAGATCTAAATATAAGAGCCAAGAGCATAAATGCCTTGGAAACTAATGTAGGGAAGCTTCAACAGGGTGATACAATAGGAAATGGTTTCATGAACTTCATACAGAAAGCATGAGCAGTGAAAGAAAAAATAGATAAATGTGACCTCCTCAAAATTAAAAAATTTGGACCTCAAAGGTGTTTGTCAAGAAAGTGAAAAGACAGCCTAGACAATAGGAGAAAATATTTGCTAACCATATATCTGATAGGAGTCTAATATCCAGCATATATAAAGAAATCCTATATCTCAAAAATAAAAAGACAAACAACCCATTTAAAAATTGGGGAAGTGCTTTGAACAGGCACTTGTCCAAAGAAGAAATATAAATGGCTAAAAAGCACACGAAAAGATGCTCAACATCACTAGCTATTAGGGAACTGCAAATTAAAACTACAATGATATATCATCTTACAACCATTAGACTGGAGATCTTTAAAAAAAAAATAGAGGATTACAAGTATTGGGAAGGATGTGGAGGAATGGGAACCCTCATTCACTGCTGGTGGGAATGTAGAATGATCTAGCCATTGTGGAGAACATTTTGACAATTCCTCAAAAAACTAACCATAGATCTGCCATATGATCCCGCAATTCCACTACTGTGTATATACCCAGAATTGAAAGCAAGGACACAAACAGATATATGCACACCAATTTTCATAGTGGCATTAGTCACTATTGCCAAAAGTTGGTATCAATACAAATGCTCATCAACAGATATATGGGAAAACAAAATGTGGTATATCTATGCAGTGGAATATTACTCAGCTGTAAGAACGAATACAGTACTAACACATGGAGTAACATGGATGAATCTTGAGGACTTTATGTTGAGTGAAGCATGCAGGAACTGAAGGACAAGTATTACATGACTTATATGAATTAAGCAAATTGAGCACAGTCACAGAGTCCTGAAGATAAGTTTACAGGAAATAGAAAGGGAGAAGAAGAAATTGTTAGCCAACACTCATACGGGTGAAATCTATGATAATTTGTAATTGTGTTGCTCTGCAGTGGAATGATATGACAGGTGGGTAGTAAGACTCTGGTTGGGTGGTACAAGTTTGACAGGCGATAGGGTTGGGAATGTGGGTTGGATTGTCTATGGAGCTGGGGGGAAGACTGGGGGAGTGTGCAGGTGAACATTGGGGATTTGTGGGTATGTGGTTGAAACAGCAATATTTGGAAAGCTCTTTTGACAATATGACAAGGCAGGATTATTGGTTTAGGGTGTTAAATGGGGAGCATTTGGGACAGGGTGCACCTGGGGGAGTATTTTAGAGAATGTGCAAGTGATTATTTTGTCATAGTGTGTTGAGTCAGTTGGTGGAAAGCCACATAATGAGTGGGAAGGAGACTGGACTCCCATCCTGGGGAGGCCTGATATGCTCTCAAACAGAGAGGTGGGTGTCTCTTGAAAGCATGGGTGGTTCCTAATAGGGAGGACTGACAACTGGGTCAAGCCCACAGTGTTGTTGCAAGTAATTATGAATCTTATCCTTCAAGGAATGAAGCCTTGTGGTCACCAGATACCCTGAGGAAAGGGGGAAGGTGGACTAGCATAGAAGGAGTATGGGGTATTTAGGGGCCAATGGAAGTGTTCTGCATGATCTTGCAATGATAGATACAGGCCATGTTAAATTTCAGCAAAAATTTATAAAAGTGTATGGTCTAAATTATAAACCGTAATGTAAACCATTGACCATGGTTAGTAACTGTGTTTCAACTTGTGTATCAGTTGTAACAAATATGAAATTTACATATAAAAAGGTTATTAAAATAGGAAGGAAGAAAAGGGGGAGGATGTTGGGTATATGGCATTCTGTATGTGAATTTACTGTGACCTAAAACTTATTTGAAGACAAAATGAAAAAAAGCAAGGCACTGCAGAATAAATGAAAGAAAATGTCACTGTACATACAGGACATTAGATATTATAGTGATGAAAGGCAAAATGTCAAAAAAATTGTTTTTATATTTTTCATTTTTTCAATATCTCAATTTTTTATTTTAATTTAGTTTTAGTTTTTCTAAATTATTATGTCTTTTATTTCTTATGTTTAAACCTATCATTATTCTTTCATTTTTCTATTAATTGTATTTGCTGATATTCTTGGCTTCATTTTTGAAGAAGTTTTAGACCCCAGTAGGGTTACAACTGTGACAGGGGAGGATCATTGGTGTGGGGTGTCAGTGATGGGGGATACATGGAAGGAAGTTCACCTGGGCATAAATATAAAGTATATAAATGTGTGCAAATGTTCATGGGGCATTGTCACAGTGGGTAGAGATTCACACAATAACTGAAAGAATATTGAATTCCTATACTAGGGAGCTCTGACACATTCTCTCATGCAACAGCAACAATCCCCCAAGTACAGAGGCAATGACTAGTGAAGAAGGATGGCCCATCGATGGACCCTTGATATTGATGACTATACTTGTGAACCTTTGCTCTTGAAATTGCAACTTAGCTTAGTGTTGTAGGGTGCCTAAGAGTTACCTCCTGAGAGCCTCCATGTTGCTCAAAAATGGCCTCTCTCTAAGCCAAATTCAGCATAAAAATGCATTACTTTCCCCAGCATGGGATATGACTCCCATGTCCCATGGGATGAGCCTCCCTGGCACTGAGGGATTACTACCAAGCACCAACTAGCAATACAACTGGATAAAGACCTTAAATAAAAGGGGAAAAATGTAAAGACAAATGAGTT
This sequence comes from Cabassous unicinctus, assembly GCA_029593785.1. Taxonomy (NCBI): domain Eukaryota; kingdom Metazoa; phylum Chordata; class Mammalia; order Cingulata; family Chlamyphoridae; genus Cabassous; species Cabassous unicinctus. Next base: position 60,376 of record JAQZBX010000756.1, read on the forward strand.
TATATGGCTAAGAGACTTCAAATCAGAAGGTTATCCTAGAGGTAAGGCTTATGCACATATTAGCAGGTCTCATAGACTACCAAAGTAGGTACTACCCAAAATAGTGGGGTTCCTGGGGGCTCTGGAGACATCCAGGTCCTACAGTCATGGCAGATAGCTCTGGAGTTTTGTGCCTTGCCAGTGGACCCTGCTTTGGAGTTTGTGCTCCCGTGTGACAGAGCTGGACTCAGTTGTGACTTCTCTAGACATGCCTCTTCTGTCACTTCTATTTGAACCTATAGCAACACCTACTCTCCAGTTCATTGGACTCACTCAGGACAACTAAGGGGAGGTGAGGATAGACAGCCAACATACCAAAGAGCCTAGAGAGTCTGTAGCTATGGTTAGGAGATTACCATCCATCAGCCTTATGGGACCAAAGCCCCCTCTCATTTAGAGGTGGAGTGGGCATCACCATCCCAGAATCCTTAGGATTGGGGAATAAAATATAGACTAGAGTGAACTTACTGATATTCTGCTGTAGACTTGTGATTCTAGCAATGGATGAAATTATATCATTGATTTGGAGACAGTAGCCTCTATAGGTGCTGAAGGCAGTGAGAGGGAAAAATAGGTGTAATATGGTGGCACTTTTTGGACATGGAATAGCCAAATACAATTAATAAGCAAATGAAATAATGACATTTTAAAAAATAAGAAAAAAAATACAAAAATTTAAAAGGAATAAAAAATAAAAATTTGAGATGACAAAAATAATGAAATAATAATTTTTTTTTGTTATTTTGCCTTTCATCACTGTAAGATCTGTTACCCTACATGTACACTGACATTTTCTACCGATTATTGCCCCAGTGTCTTATATGAAGCTTTTCTCTGTAGCAAACAGCTACTTCGAGTCTCCACTGTATAGAGAAAAAGAAGATGAATTCATTCAGCAAAATTAACACTGTTAGATGTTAGATCTCAAGATAATTCAAAAGATAATTTATTTAGTACATCAATATCAAAGAAGTATTTTTAAATTCCTTAGTAAATATGTTATTAAATTGTCTTTTAAAAAATACTGCTAGAGAAGAGTTCTTTCCATATTCCTATTTTAACATAATGGACTGATAGCTGATAAGATAGAGGCATTATAGCAGCCCTTCTATAGTGTAATCTCTCTCCTTTTTGAGGTCCTGCCTGACTAGTAGGGCTTTTAGACCCACTTATCTAGGAAACAAATCAAGCTGCATTGTTCAGAAACCAGCTTTAGGTGCAGCAGAAATTTACATGAGCTTCAGACACCCATTTGTGAGTATGCACATTTTTTAGGACCCACAAATTACTATGCATTTATTTGGCCAATAACCTACTATTATTTTAAAAATATACACTTTGCCTTTTCTATTTAATATTTGGTTTTAGCAAGTAACTTTGATATGTAAATTTTCACATCGAGTAACCATCTTTAAAAACATCTAAATTTTCTTTTAGCTTAGACAATCCAGAATGTAACAAAATATTTTCTTGCCTTTTTAGTTTCAGAGATGTCATTACCAATATGAGGTTTCAACCAGATGAAAGTAAAATAATCCTGCCAACAAATATGCATTAGTAAAGAAAAATGAACTCCTCACTTATATAGAGTTTTCATATAGAAATTTTTTCTGTAATTTATATCATGCTTCCTTTTCCCCTTTGGGAAAGCAACAGTTAGAACTCTAGAGGGAATATGATTTTCATCTTGATAAAACACATTTACTTGCTATAAATTTGTATTTTTCATGATAGACAAAGTTTAACACTTTTTAACATATTGCACCCTTTGATATTATTAACACTATTTACCATGCAGATGAAAAATGATGGTGTTACAGCCATTTAGATCCAAATGAATGGGGTTTTGAAGTTATTTTAACCTGTAATTCCCAACTTGAATTTTCAGCAGTGCATGGATTACCTATGGCCTTGTAAATAATTACAAATTAATTATTTTACTTGGTATTACACACAAATATAACTTTTAAGACCTCAGAAGTTCATACCAATTCTTTTAACTCCAATTAAATATCAAAAAATACCTCAAATACACTTCCTTATAGCTGCTTTCTATTTTTATAATTCTCATTTACAATAGTGAAAATTCTGGTTCCCAAGATTTCACTATATTTAATCATTTTTCATAGCCTACCCTAAATATTTGCTAATTTTGTAATTACTACATTGGTGCAACTACCTCTAAGAAAAAAATTACCAAATTATTTTGCAGTCCTTTTTGTTTTTAGTATATATGTCACTAAATTAAATGTCTTAGGATCCAATAATCATAAGTTACTGAAATGAATTCTCTTTTTATTTTCTTTATTACCACATTAGAATTTTGATATACAAGTAGGTTGCTTTTGTCTTTGCATTCTATTTCAGTACTTGCATTTTACATCCATTCAAATATAATTTTACTTTTAAATAAAAAAAATATGAACCATGTCATAAATACATAAAAAATTATGCACCAGAATTTTCACTGCCATCCTACCCCTTCCGCTCAATCCCTAAGCAAGGCAAACTCTTTTAAGTTTTGATGCATTGTGTCAGTGAGCCTTATTACAAGTAGTATTAAAAATCTATGTATCATATTTAAGCTAGAGGATAAAGCAGGGACAGTATAACATAGTGATTCCAGTGATGGATGAGGATTATGGCTAATAGTACAATCACATGAATGTTGTATGAACTAGAAGCAATATATGTCACTATTATGAGATGTTAAGAATTTGGTGATACCTGGGGAAAACACAACTAATGTAATTTATGGACTATAGTTAACAGTAATATTGTAATATTATTACCTCAATTACAAAGAAGTAACATATCACTGCTAAGGGTAAACAAGAGATGGTTATGAGGGTATGGGATTTTTCTTTCTGGAGTACTGAAAATGTTTGAAAATTGTGAGCAAACAGAGAGTCACTGAATATACATATTGGATGGATTATACAAGAATTTGAAATGTATAACACAGTGAACATTGAGGTGGATGATGAATTGTGGTTAACCGTACAAATGTGAGAATGTTGTCTCATGAACTATAACAAAGGTTCAATATTAATAATGGGGTGGTTTATGGAAAAAATACACCAAATGTATCCTATAGAGCTGGCAGTAATATTTTGATGAGGCACTTTCATCATTTATGATAAATGTCCCTTAACAATGCATTGTGTTGATGGTGGAGTGATGTATGGGAATCCTGTATGTTATGAATGAGAATTTTGTGAGCTCACATATTCTCTAATAAAAAAAGTGTATGTATGAGTTGGTTATATGTTTAGTGTGTGTTTATATGTAGTGATTATTTCTTATTTTCCTTTCTTAGATGAAAGAATGACTTTTATACACATTATTTGCTACTTACCTTTGATTTTTATTTAAAAATATATTATGTAAATAAATGAATATTCATTTATAGAGAAACATACTCTTCATTCTTTAATAGGATTAAATATTCCTTTGAATTATTATAACTAAGATGGGAAGAATTATAGTTTATAGCACTAGTAATTATTTCTATAACATTACATTTATTATTTATAATATTTTATAATATATTTAGACAGACAAATGATATTTCATAATATGTAATGTTTTATAATATATATATTTATAACATTTGTAATGTTAGATTAAGGTTGACATTATACCTGGCTGTGAGAATGATATCGTGATTTTGTTGGAGATATCAATCACTTCAACCAATAAAAATAAAAATAAAACATTCTTTCATAGGGAAGTGTCACATGAGTCTCACCTAAAGCAGCAGGATCAGTTCATCCTACAGTTATTTTCCAGACTACCAAAATGTATAAGTTTATATTTCTATATTTTAAAAATTTAATGATCATTAAATTTTTGACACATGCTGCTGCTCCTTCTGGATTCTTCTAACCTAGAAGTGTTAAAGCTCTAAACCCTGGCTTTATTATTATTATCATCATCATCATCATTGTCATTTAATTAGTAAAATTACTATTGAAATAAAAATTACATACAGAGAAGATAATAAATATAGCTCATTCAATTTTCCCCATTTTTCTTTTTCTTTTTTAAATTATCATTCTCAATTTAAATTGCAATAAAAAAAGACATTTTTGGCTGTATATTCTATGAATGTTAACACATGGATAGATTCTTGTAACTGCCTCCACAAGAAGGATATAGAATACTTTCCAAATATTACCTGTTGCTACTTCTTTTTAATCACACTAACCTCCCACCCTAACCCCTGTCAAATAGGATTCTATTCTTCTTCACTATAGTTTTACCTTTAAAATGAGGTCATATAAACAGAATCATACTGTATGTGACCCTTGACCATTTAAAGATTTTTTATCTAAAATTATTGCCTTTAAGATACACCTAAGTTTAAATATATTGATAGTTTATTCCTTTTAGTGCCATGTAGTAGTATATTATAGGATGTTCCACTGTTTGTTTGTTGTTTTTTTTTTCTTTTTGTTTATCATATCTTTTCAATTAATTTTTTTATTTTAAAGTTGCTTTAGATGACATAAAAGTTACATAAAAAATATAAGGGATTTCTTTATACTCCATCCCTACCCTTCCCATACTTTCCCACATAAACAACATCCTTCATTAGTGTGGTACACTTGTTACAATTGATTAACACATATTGAAACTTTGCTACTAACCGTAGACTAGAGTTTACATTTTAATTTACAATCTGTCCGACACAATTTTGAAGGTTTTGACAAAATATACAATGGCCTGCCTCCATTGCTGCAATGTTGTGCAGGACAATGACAAAGTCCCAAAAATGCACCCATATTATGCCTATTCTTCCCTCTCCCATCCCTCAGAACTTCTTTAGCCACTGTGGTTTTAATCTTTCTTATATTGAAGGACACTGTGGTTATTTGCCTATTTTGGTGAATATGACTAGAGTGGATATATATATACTAGTTTTTCCTGAACATAAATTTTCAATTTTCTCTTATAATTACCTAGCAATGGAATACTGGGGCATTGGTTGGGTATAGGTTATTAGAAACTGAAAAAAATTTCCCAATATGCTGTACCATTTTATATTCATACCAGCATTGTAGGAGAGATCCAATTGACACACATCCCTAATATATTTTGGTATTGTTGTCACATTTTATTTTAGCTGTGGTTTCTCATGTTAGCTTAAATTTGACTTTCCATAATGGCTACTGCTGCTGAATGTCTTTTCATGTGCTTTTTTTGCGACATTTATCCTGTTGGTGAAGTGTCTGTACGTGTTTATTTGTGTTGTTTATTTTATTCATTTGAAGTTTTGTGCTCTTTATATATTCTGGATACAAGATCTTCATTGTTATGTGATTTGCAAATATTTATACCCTATCTAAACATTTTTCTTTTCATTCTCTTAGAAAACTCTTTTATTTTAATGAAGCCCAATGTTTTATTCTTTTTTCCCATTATGATTTGTGCTTTGGGTGTGATTTCGAAGAGAACCTTGACTATCTTTATTCATGAGGAATTTCTTCTATAATTTTCTCTTAAAATTTTATGGTTTTACAACCAACATTTAAAGTAATTTTTTTCTATACAGTTGATTTAGGAAGGAGTTCCTTTTATTTTGCTTATGGATGTCCAAAAGTAACCACATCAAATTTTCAAACTATTATTCTTTTTTTCCTTTGACTAGCCTTTATAACATTGTCAAACATCAATTGAATGTATGTGTATGGGTTTATGTAATTCTCTACATATGTCCATTGAAATCTCTTTGTTTATCTGTCACTATACCATAAAATCATACCCTAGATGAAGTCCTAAAATAAGATAGTGTGATTCATCCACATTTATTAACATTTTTGAAAATTGGTTTTCCCATTCTAGTTTTTTGACTGACCATGTAAGCTTTAAAATCAGTTGATTTAGATCTACAAAAATTCTGCTGGTTTTTTAATTAGGATTCTGGTTAATATATAGATTAATGTAAAACATTCACCTTTGTAATATTTATTTTGCAGCCCATAAACACAGTATGTATTTCAACAGAGATACTTGATATATTCCATCAACCTCTTTTAGTTTGCAGGCTACAGATTCTATATACATTGAATTTAGATATTTATCTTAGTATTTTGTCTTCTTTAGTAATGTAGTAAATTGAAACATACTTTTTAATTTTCAGTCCCATGTTTTCAATTGCTAGTATATTGAAATAAGTTTCGTTATTGGGTGTTTTCTCTTAATTCTGGGCCCTTGCAAAACTTCCTCTTAGTTCTTACAGATTAATTTTTGTGTAGAATATTTGAGTAATTTACATGGACAACATGTCCTAAGTAAATGGGAATAATTTTAGTCATTTTTAAGATCTCTCAGTGTTTTATTACTTTTTATGATTTTGTAGTATTGTGAGGAGTGGTGAGAATGGACCTCCTTTTCTTCTTCCCAATACTAATGTTTGAACATTCAATTTTCCACCACTAAATTATTATTTTAACTGTATAATAAATGTATAATAACTGTATAATAAAGGTGATCTTTATTATTCAAGGAAGTATTCTTGTGTTTCTAATTTGTGATTGTTATACAGAATGCATGAATTTTATTGAATGTTTTTGCATATTAATTCATATGAACTTATTAGTTTTGGGGAGGTTTTTGATGACTGTTTCAAAATCTCAATACTTGTGATTGGTTTGTTGTAGTATTCTATTTCTTCTAGTTTCAGTGTTGGTTGTGTGTTTCTAGAAATTTGGCCATTTCATCTACTTTATATACTCTGTTGAGATTTAACATGTGTTGCTTGTAGACAGTATATAGATCCCTCATTTTTAAAAATCAGTTCCGCCAATCTATGTGCTCAATCCATTATCATTCAATGTTATTACTGTAAAGGCATTGCTTACTTCTTACATTTTATGCTTTGGCTTTCTGTTTGCATATTTTTCTATTATCTGTCGCTTTACCCTTCTAGTTACTCTTACTTATAATCTTCATTTCTGCAATATTCTCCAACTCTCTTGCCCTTGTTTTTTCCTTTCAGCTTTCAACACTCTCTTTAGTAGCTCTTTTAATTCTAGCATTTTGGTAACATATTCGACCGGTTTTTCAGTTTTTGTCTGTGAAGATTTTAAGCTCACCCTCATTTTTGAAGGACTGTTTTTGTTTGTTTGTTTGTTTGTTTGTTGTTGTGTTTCTTTTATTTGTTGGATACAAAATTCTTGGCTCCAGTTTTCCTCTTTCAGTACCTTATATGCATCAAAACCCTTTCTTCTCACCTCCATAGTTTTTGATGAGAGGTCAACACTTAATCTTATTGAACTTCCCTTGTATGTGATGCATTGCTTTTCTAATGCTGCTTTCATAGTCTTCTTATTATCTCTGGTATTTATCATTCTGCATAGTAGGTGTCTCAGTGTAGGTCAATTCAGATTTATTTTGTTTGGGATGGGTTGTCCTTCTTGGAGGTTGATATTTATGTTTTTAATAAGAGTAGGGAAATTTTGGTCATTATTTCCCCAAATATATTCTCTCCCCATTTTCTGTTTTCTTCTCCTTCAGGGACAGCAATAACACATATATTTGTGCATTTTACTTTGTAATTCAGTTCTCTGAAACCCTGTTCTATCTTTTCCATTCTTTTCTCTTTCTATATATCTGTCTTTGAAAGTTCAGATGTCCTGTCCTCAATATCACTAATTCTGTCTTTGATCAATTTAAACTGCTGTTATACGCCTTTAATATATTTTTAATCTCAACCATTGTGTCTTTCATTTTCTTAAGTTCTGTTACTTTTATTGACAAATTTTCAAATTGTTCAGTATCCTCACCTAGTGTCTTAATACCCTTTTATCTCTTTAGTCATATTTTCCTCCAAGTCCTTGAATTGACTACAGAGATTTGTGTGAACATAATTGATTAGTTTTCTTAAATCCTGTATCTTATCTGGATTCTTTATTTTATCTTTTCACTGGGGCATTTCTTCCAATTTCTTAATATAGCTTGTAAATTTCCTGATATCTAGTCATCTGATTATGTTGGTGAACTTTCTCTGAGGATCAATTTTTCCATCTTAACAAGCAGTTTTGTTTCATGGCTTTTCTTTGATTTTGGTTCAGCTTATTCTAAATCTTTAAGATTGCCCAGCTTAAATTATCAAAACAGGGCCATGAAGACAATAATGGGATTCAGACCAGATTTAAGAGTTCCTGGACATAAGAGACTCAAAAACAGCATTTTTACTTATTGAAATTTCCCAAATTGCCAGAAAAGGGAAATCTTTGACAAATGTTTCCATGGAGGTTCTCTTTCAACTTCCATCAGCTGGGGATGCTGTTCTGACCCAATTTGTGGTTCCATATGTGTTCAACTGGTCAAATTCACCAAAGAGAAACCACTTTCCACACTCTGCCACAACTTCCTTCATCACAGGGAAGAAGATGAAAATTCTCCTTTCCATTGGCCACAGTAAGCCCCGGGTTTTACCCAGGGTGCTCACCTTGAGGGAGAAAGGTGGGTGCCATTCCCTGCCTGCAGAATTAGTAATTTACAGTTTTTGCTTTGGCTTATTTTCTCTAAGTCCCTCTCCCTCCTGGACATTGTGCAACACTTTCCTGGTCTGCAGACTCCCAAAGAAGCATCCTCAGACAGCTTTTTGCCTTTCCTATATTGAATTTGTAAGAGAGTTGAGCTCTGCCACCTTAATCCGATGCCATCTTCTCAGACGTCCCCAATACTTGTGTTTTAACTGGTTTAAATATACCATGTACAATTAAATTTATTATAAGAATGCTTGGTTTCAATGAACAATTTTGTTATTTGTTTTATGGTGTTCTCCACACTGTTTTTTTCTCCCAACTTCATTCATACTTTCTTTAGACATATTTGAACCCCTTTTAGTATAACATTTTCCTTTGTCTACTGTTTTACTAAATATATCTTTTTGCATTTTTGTATAATTTTATATGTTGATTGAGGGATTACTAATGCATATATTTTTTTATATATACACTTTTTAATGTTTATAAAAGATACTTAGATCACATACGTGTTACATATAAAACATAGGGGATTCCAACACACCCTGCTCCCTACCTCTCCCACACTTTCACACATTAACAACATACTTCATTAGTGTGTTACATTTGTCACTATTGATGAACACAGTACAGAGCATTGCCACTAAATGTGGATTATTCTTTACACTGTAGTTTAACCTCTCTCTCAGATAGTTTTGGAAGATATGACAAGATATATAATGTCCTGAACTTGTCATTGCAATGTTATTTAGAACATTTCCAAGTCCCAAAACTGTCCCATAATACACTGATTTCCACCTCTCCCTCCACTCAGAACATCCAGTGGCCACAATCTAGACACCATTGATAAAAATTCTTCCATTGCTACAATCACAATAAATCTATAGAAGAATAACAGTAAGTTTACTCTAGTCTTTCATTCATTCTCCAGTCATAAGGGTTCTGGGACGGTGATGCCTACTGTGCCTCTAATTGAGAGGGAGCTTAGATCCCATTGAAAGGTGTTTGGGACTATCTTGCTTGCATTTGCATACAATCTTTGTTCCTGGGGATGGTTGTTGTCCATCATCTCCTTGTTAGTTGTCCTGGGTGAATCCAATGAACTGGAGAATAGGGATTGCAACTCTGTTGAGAATCAGGGCCCAAATGGCACATGGCGAGCACAAACATTTAAATCTCTTGGACATACACTTATCAACTCTAGTACTAAATAAAGGTCCAAATAGAAGGGGCAGAAGAGATATGTTTAGAGAAACAACAACAGAGTCCAACTGTATCACACTGAGAAGCATAAATTCCAAAGTAGGACCCAGTGCAGGGTGCCAAACTTCTGAGTTCTCTGCCCTGCCTATAATGTCTGAATGTCTCCAAAGCCCTCAGGATAACTATTATTTGTATTTTTTTAAAAGATAATTGTATTACATAAATGTTTCACAAAAGATATAGGGATTCCTTTATGCCCCAATAACCACACCTCCCACAACTTCCCACATAAACATCCTTCATTAGTGTGGCACATTAATTGCAATTGATATAAACATCCTGGGGCTTTTCCATTAAACATGGACCATAGTTTACTTCATAGTCTATGCTCTCTCCCAAACAGTTCAGCATGTAATGTGAGGATATAAAATGGCCTATATCTGTTGTTGCAGTGTCACTCAGGATGATTCCCAATTCCCACCCAAAAAACCCATATTACAACTGTTTCTCCCACTCCCTGCTCCCAGAGCTTCCAGTGGCCACTGGCTTCCCAACAATGTTGCAATTTCTTCCATTACTAGAATCACAATATGTTTATAGTAGAATACCAGTAAGTTCACTCTAGTCAACAGCTCTTCCCCCAATCCTGAGGATTCTGAGATGGTGACGTCCACTCGACTTCCAATTGAGAGGGGGCTTATATCCCATGGGGAAGATGGATGGGACAATACTGCTTGCAGCTGCATACTTTCTCCATTCCCTGGGACAGCAATTGTCCATCATCATCTCCCCGCCAGTTTTCCTGGGTGAGTTAAATCAGTTGTAGAGTAGGTGTTGCAACATTGCCAAGGTTCTGGTTCCAGCTGGCACATGGAGAGCCCAAAGACTTGAGTCTCTGGACATACACCTACAAGCTCCAGCACAAAGTATAGGTTTAAATACAAGGGACAAATGAGACATGTGCAGAGAAGATGTAACTGAGTCCAACTCTGTCACTTTCCGGAGCACAAACTCCAAAGTAGGACCCACTGGCAAGGCAACAAACCTCGGAGTTATCCACCCTGATCATAGAACCTGGGTGTCTCCAGAGCCCACAGGAGCCCCACCAATTGGGATAGTATCCACTTTGGAAGTCTATGAGATTCTCCTGAGAGGTGCATAAGCGTTACCTCTGGGATGAACTCCCGACTAAATTTGAAGTCTCTTAGCCATATAAACTAATGTGTCTTTACATTTTCTGCCTTTCATTTGAGGTATTTTTCCAGTTGCATTGCTAGTTGGTGCTTGGAAGCAATCTCTCCATGTCAGGGCGGCCCATCCTTGGGAGACATGTCCCATGCTGGGGGGAAGGTAATGCATTTATATGCTGAGTTTGGCTTAGAGAGAGGCCACATTTGAGCAACAAGGAGGCTCTCAGGAGGCAACCGAAGGACACTTCATAAAAATAGACAAAGTTTCAATATCAAGAGGAAAGGATCATAAGCCTAGTTGATAATATCAAGGGCTCATCAGTGGATCATCCTCCTTCACCAGTCACTGCCCCTGCACTTGGGGAATTGTTGCTGCTCCAGTAGATAAATAAAGCAGAGCTCTCCAGGTTAGGAATACTGTATTTTTTCAGTTATTGTGTGGGTCTTCACCCACTGTGACAATGTTCTGTGAACATTTGAACATTTTTACATACCTTATATGTATGCTCAGGTGAACTTCCTCCCATGCACCCAACATCACTGACACCTCACACAAATGATCCTCCCCTGGCCCAGGTATAATCCTTCTGTGATCCAAAGCTTCTTCAAAAATGAAGGCATTACAATAGTAATAGTCTATAGTTTTGTCCTTTCCAGAATGCCAAATAGTTGGAATCGAACCATATGTGACTTTTTCAGACTGGCTTGTTTCACATAGCAATAGGAATTTATGTTTCTTCCATGTATTTTCATAGCTTGATAAAACAGTTTTTTTTACTGCTGAATAATACGTCATTATATGGCTATACCACATTTTTTAATGCATTCACACATAATATGGTATCTTGGTTGCTTAAAAACTTTAGCAATTATGATTAAAGCTGCTATCATCACTCATGTGCATATTTTGTATGGACATATCCTCTCACTCATTTGAATAAATACCTAGTAGCACAATTGCTGGATTGCATGATAAACCTATGTTGAGCTTTGTAAGAAACTGCCAGACTGTCCTCCAGGCTGGCTTTGTCACTTATTCTTTAAATTATTATGCTTAATTTAAAGAATGAGTGGAACTATTGCTCCACATCCTTAGCAGCTTTTGGGGTTGACAGTGTTTTGGATTTTAGCCATTCTAATAGGTGTGTAAGGTGCCTCATTTTTCTATTAATTTGCAATTATCTAAGACATATGATGTTGAACATATTTCCACATGCTAATTTTCCTTCTGAATATTTTCTTTGGAGAGATTGCTGTTCAGAACACTTGTCCATGTTGTAATTGGGTTGATTGTTTTCCTATTGTTGAATTTTAAGTGTTCCTTATAGATTAAGGATATAAGAACTTAATCAGATATGTGTTCTGCAAATATTTTCTCAGTCTGGGGCTGGTCTTTTCATTATATTAACAGAGATTTTCACAAAGCAGGTGTTTTATTTTTTTTTATTTTACTCAAGTCCAACTTTTCATTTTTTCATAAATTATTCTTTGTTGTCGTATATATGAATTCATCACCAAAATCAAGGTGACTAATATTTTTTCCTACATTAATTTCTAGAAGATTTATAGCTATGCATTTTACATTAAGTCCATGATCCATTTTGTGTTAATTTTTGTAAAAGATGTAGGGTCAATTTCTAGACTAATCACTTTTTATGTGTATGTCCAGTTGTTGCAACACCATTTATTGGGAAGATTATCATTTTTCCATTGGACTGCTATGTTCCTTTTCTAAATCTATATTTACTATACTTAAGTGAGTCTATTTATGGGCAGATCTATTTGTCTATTCTTTCACCATTATCACCCTATTTTGATCACAACCTTTATTGTAAGTTTTGAAGTTGTATAGTGTCAGTTCTCGACCCTAAGTTTTCTTCATTATGTTCTTTTTCATCCTTGTCACCAATTTTTTTGTCATTTGGATTGAATAGATGAATAGGTATAGTTTCTCAGTCAAATGAAACCTTGGTTTTTCTTTGATAATTTTAATTAATTAAATTATTTATTTTATTAAAGCAGCTTTAGATTACATAAATGTTACAACAAAAATAAAGAGAATTCCTGCATAACCCCACTCTCTTGCACAATTTTCCCAATTAACAACATCTTTCATTAATATAAATTTGTTACAATTGATGAACACATATTGAAGCACTGATATGAACCATGGTTTATAGTTTACATTATGGTTTACACTTTGCACCACTCCATTTTATAGGTTTTGAAAAAATGTATAATGGCCTGTATCTGTCATTGCAAAATCATGCAAAACAATTTCAATGTCCCAAAATGCCCCATGTTACACTGATTCTTCCTTCTCCCTCCACTCAGAACATCTGGTGACTACTGCCTTTAAATCTGTATTACATTTTTTTCCAGTTCTAGAATAATAATGTCCACTTTAGTCCATAGTTCCATTCCTTTTCACTTATGGTTTTTCATTCCTCAGTCTTGAGGATTTTGAGATTGTGATGCCCACTCTGCTTCCAATTGAGAGAAGGCTTAGAGCCCAGGGGGCAGATGGATACAACTGTCTTGCTTGCAGATTTAGATGCACTCTGTTTCTTGTGGATGTGCATTATCCCTCAACATACTTTTATTAGTTGCCCTGGGTGAGTCAGATGAAATGCAGAGTAGTTGTTGGCTGTAAATTTGCTAGATTAAAGGCTCAACCAGCATATGAAAACCCAGAAGATTTAAGTCCCTGGGACACATAATTAATGAGTATAGTGCTAAATATTGGTTCAAGTAAAAGTGGTGTAAGAGGCACGTGTAGAGAAATTATAACTGAGTCTAATAACCAAACAATGGTGACATAACTTATCATAGGTTGCAAGGTAAGGTCCACTGACAAGGTGCTGAATTACTGAGATTTTCTTTCTTGCCTATAGTGTTTAGATGTCTTGAGTGCCCTCAGGAGTCCCCCTGCTTGACACATTGCTTGCTGTGTCAATCAGTGAGATCTTCCTGAGATGTGCATAAGTGTAACCTCTGGAATGACCACTTGGTTCACTTTGAAATCTCTTATCCATAAAAACTTATTTGTATTTAACATTTTCCCCTTTTGGTCTAGGTTGTCTTCAAAATGCATTGTTATCTGGTGCTTGGCAATAATCCCTCAGTGCCAGGGAGTCTAATCCAAAGGAGACATGTCCCACTCCAGCAGGAAGGTAGTGATTTTACATGCTGAGTTTGGCTTAGATAGAGTCCATATCTGAGCAAAAAGGAGGCTTTTAGAAGGTAATTTTTAGACAATGTATAATACTAGGCTAAGTTTCAATTTCACAAGAATGAGTTTCATAAATACAAGAATCAATATCAAGGGACTACAGCATTGGTTTGCCCTCCTTCACTAAGCACTGCCCATGTAATCAATGGAATCTTGCCACTTTTATAGAGAATTCCCCAGGATGGGAATTCAATATTATTTTGTTTATTAAGTGGATCTCCATCCACCATGACAATATCCCATGATCACTTGAACATATTCATATTCCATAGAAGCATGCCCCCAACTCCACACCTCCCCCTACCCCTGACATCCCACACAAGTAATCTTATCCTGCCACAGTTGTGACCCTTCTGCAATCCAAAACTTCCTCAAAAACAAATTAAAAAACTAAACAAATGAAATTATAAAATGTTATTTTTTAATAACAAATAAAATACAAAAGAAAAATTTAAATTGTGTCTTTCATCACCAAAAAAAAATATTTTATTTACAGTGAAAATTTTTTTCTGTATGTCCCCCAGTGTCTTACAGTTTTCACTTTATTTTCAAAGGAGCTTTAGGTTACAGAAGAGTCACATTGCAAAGGTAGGTGATTCCCACATAACTCACCACCTCCAGCTATCAAATTTTTCACAATTAATAGCACGTTACATGATTCCATGACTACTCATATGCCATAGAGACATGCCCTAGGTACACCCCTACTCACACATCCCCATCACTGACACCATGAACTAATTAACTTCCCCTACAGATGTGACTCTTTTGAAATTCATAACCTCCCCAAAACAAAGACAAAAATCAATAAAAATAATAAGAAAATAATAACAAATGAAATACAAACATTAAAAATAAAATAAATTGAATGAAGAATCCCCCAAGTACATGAGCAATGCTTAGTGAAAGAAGAAAGACCAATCTGCTAGGCTGTTGATATTGATGACTGTATTTAGAAACTTGTTCTTGTGAAATTGAAAGTTAGGCTAGTATTATATATGGCTTAAGAATTAACTCTTGAAAGCCTCCTTGTTGCTCAAATGTGGTCACTCTTTAAGCCAAACTCAGCATATGAACTCACTGTCTTCCCCTGGTGTGGGACATGTCTCCCAGGGATTAGCCCGTGGCACAGAGGGATTATTACCAAGTACCAACTAGTGATACATTTGGAAAAAGACATTGGTTAAAAGGGAGAAATATTAAATATAAATTATTTTTAATGGCTAAGAGATTTCAAAATGCCAGGAAGTCATTCCAGAAGTTATTATTATGCATGTCTCAGAGGATTGCCTGCCACAGTAAACATTGCCTCAAGCAAGGGGGCTCCTGAGGTCTCTAGAGACATCTAGACATTATAGGGAGGGGAAACAATCTCAGTAATTTGGTATCCTGTCAGTGGAACTTACCTTTGAATATATGCTCCTCACTGTAAGAATTAGACTCATTTATAATTTCCTTACATATAGCTCTTCTCCGTTTATTTGAACCTATATTTAGCACTATACTCATTTTATATTGATGATTTAAGAGAATTAAATCATCAATTTTTCATATGCCAGTTGGGCCCTGAATATCATCAGAGTTGCAACACCTCTTCTCCAGTTCATTGACCATGTCTAGGACAACTAACAAAAGGATGATGATGGACAAAACCTATATCAAAAAAGAGAATATCTAGAACTTCAAGCAAGACAATTCCATCCATCTTTCCCTCTCATTCAGAAGCAGAATGAGCATCACCATCCCAAAATCCTCAAGACTGAGGAATAAGCAAAATAAAAGAGGGTAATGCACCTATGGAGTAAAGGATATGTGTTATTACTCTATCAGTGGATGTAGTTGTAACATTGATATAAAGGCAGGGGCCGACAGAGTTTCTGAGGAGAGGGAGAGGGAAAAATTGATTTAATATGGGGTATTTTGGGGACATTCGTATTGTCCTGCATGACATAGCAAAGACAGATACAGGCCATTATACATTTGTCAAAACCTACAAAATTGTGCAGTGCAAAGTGTAAACTATAATGTAAAGTATATACCATGGTTATTTTCTGCCATTTGTAGAACTTGTTTTTCAGCTCTACAAGCTTTTTTGTAGATTTTGGGGGGTTTTCATTTATAGGATCATGTCATCTGTAAATAGTGAAATTTTTACTTCTTCCTTTTGAATTTGGATGACTTTTATTTATTTTTATTGATTAAGTGCTCAAGCAAGGACTACTAACACAATGTTAAATAAGAGTTGTGGCAGTGGACATCCTTGATTGTTCCTTAGCTTGAAGGGAATGACTTTAACATTTCACCATTGTATATGATATTAGCTGTGCATGTTTCATATACACCCTTTATCTTGTTGAGGAACTTTCTTCTATTCCTATGTTTTGAAGTGTTTTTATCACAAAGGTATACTGTGTTATGTCAAATGCTTTCTCTGCATCAATAGATGATCATGTGATTTTTTCTTAGAATCTGTTAATACAGTGTATTACATAGATTGATTTTCTTATGTTGAACCATCCTTGCATACAAGGGATGAAACCCACTTGATCATCGTGTTTAATTCATTTGATATGTTTATGAATATGATTAGTATGCATTTTATTGAGGAGTTTAGCATCCAGGTCCATTACAGAGATGGATCTGTAGTTTTCTTTTCTTTTGATGTTTTTATATAGCTTTGATATTAGGGTGAATTTGGCATCATATAATGAATTAGGTAATATTACTTTCACTTCTATTTTTTGGCAGATTTTAGCAGGATTAGTGTTAGTTCTTTCTGGACTGATTGGTAGAATTCATCTGTGAATAACCTGGTCTTGACTTTTCTTAATTTGGAGGTTTTGATGATGAATTCAATATAATTACTTGTGATTCGTCTCTTGAGTTCATCAATTCTTTCTTTCATCAATGTAGTCTGCTTGTGTGTTCTAAAAATTTGTCCATTTCATCTGTTATCTATCTAATTGGCATACAATTTTCAAAGTATACTCTTCTGATAGTCTTTATTTCTGTTGGATTAGTGGTGATATCCCATAATCTTCTCAAAGAACCAGCTTTTGGTTTTGTTAAAAATTTCTAGTGTTTTTTTCTTTTATTCTCAATTTCATTTAGTTCTGCTCTAATCTTTGTTATTTCCTTCATTCTGCTGGTTCTGAGATTAGTTTTTTGTTCATTTTCTAGATACTTTAAGTGTGCAGTTAGGTCATTGATGCTAGCTCTTTTTTCTTTTTTTATTATAAGCGCTTATGGCTATAAATTTCCTTCTGAGCACTGCTTTTGCTGTATCACATAAGTTTTGATATGTTGTGTTCTCATTTTCATTCATTTTAAGATATTTACTGATTTCTTTGGCAATTTCCTTTTTGGTCCACTGAATGTCTAAGAGTGTGTTAACTTCCATATCTTTCTGCCTATTCTGGTTCTCTGCCACTTATTAATTTCCAGCTTCACCCCATTGTGGTCAGGGAAATTACTTTGTATAATTTCAATCTTTCTAAATTGAGTGAGTCTTTTTCTGTGACCTAACAAGTGGTCTATCCTGGAAAATGATCCATATGTGCTCAAGAAGAATGCATATCCTGCTGTATTTTGGTGTAATGTTATGTTTTTTTAATGTCTAGATCCTCTAATGTATTATTCAAGGTCTCAGTTTATTTTCTGACACTCTGTCAAGATGTTCTGTCTAAAGGTGATAATTGGGTATTGAATTCTCCCATTGTATTTGTAGAGGTATCAATTTCTCCACTTTGTTTTCTCAGTGTTTGCTCATGTATTTTGGTGGACCCTGTTTATGTGCATAAAGGTTTATGATTAGTCTTTCTTCATGATAGAGTAACCCTTTTATTAGTATATAGTACTTTCTTTGTATCTTACAAACGTTTTTCATTTAAAGTCTATTTTGTCTGATATTAATGTAGCTACGCCCACTCTTTTTGTTTATTTTTATGAGTAAAATCATTTTCCAACCATTCACTTGCAACATGCTTGCATCTCTAGCTCTAAAGTGAGTTTCTTGTAGGCAACATATAGATTAGTTGTATTTCCTTATTCATTCTGCCAATCTATATACTTTGATTAGGGAGTTTAATCCAAAAGCATTCAATGTTATTACTGTCAAGGCAGTACTTACGTTAGTCATATTATTTCCTTTTGATTTACTGGTGTCATATATTGTTTTCATTTCTCTTTTTATCTTTTTAGCTATTCTTACTAATAATCTTACTTTCTATTCACTCCTCCAACCCTCTCTCTCCAGTTTTTTTTTTCCTTTCCAGCTGCAGAACTTCCTTCATTATTTCTTTTAGGGCAGGATTCTTATTGACAAACCCTCTTAATTTCTGTTTTTCTATGAATATTTTGAACACTGCCTAATTTTTGAATGCCAGCTTTGCTGGATGCAGAATTCTTGGCTGGCAGTTATTTATTTTTCTTTTAGTACCTTAACTATGTCATACCACTGCCTTCTCACCTCCATGGTTGCAGATGAGAAATCAGTGCTTAATCTTATCGAACGTCCCTTTTGTGTGATGGATCTCTTTTCTCCTGCTGCTTTCATTGTTCTCTGTCTTGAGCATTTGACAATTTGATAAATATATGTCTCAGAGTGTGTTAGGATTTATAATGTTTGGATTTCACTACACTTCTTGGATGTGTACATCCCTGTCACTCAAATACTTGGGAAATTTTCAGCCATTATTTCCTCCAACATTCCTTCACATGCCTTTACTTTCTCTTTTCCTTCTGGGATGCATATAATGGATAATTTGTACATTCTATGTTGTCATTGAATTCTCTGAGTACCTGCTGAATTTCTTCTTTCTTCTTTTATCTGTATGTTCTTCTATTTGTGATTTTAGATACACTATGTTAGATATCACTAATTCTTTCTCTACATGTTCAAATCTACTCTTATGAACTTCCAGGAAAATTTTTCATTTCTTGCATTGTGCCATTACTCACTATCAGGTCTGTTATCTTTTTATGTATGTTCATGATTATACTGTATGTTCCCCCAGTGTCTTCTTAATATAATTAATCTCTTCTTTCACTCCATTAAGTTGATTCATGATATTAATTTGTTGGACATCCATGATTGGTTGTTCCATGTTCTGCATCTCCTTCTGGTTTTTGTTGTTGTTGTTGTTGTTGTTGTTTTGTTTGTTTGTTCGTTAGACTGGGCCAGGTCTTCCTTTATCTTAATATGGCTTATAATTTTTTGCTGATGTCTAGGCATCTGTTTTTCTTGCTGGGCTTATTCAGATGGCTTGCTTCTTTTTCTACTCTTGGGTTTTATTTTGTTTGCTTTTTGTTAATTTCCTCTTTGACAGTTTGTTCCACTTATTTTATATTCCTAGTTGTCTGTGCCTCCTTATGTGTTGTGTTTAGTAGAATACATAATCTTTCAAGTATTCTTTTCAAAAATGTTTAATCTGAATCTAACCAAGCCTCAGATCTTACTTGGAGTTTACAGGAAAACAGATGATGGCAGTACAAGGTTACTAAGGTTAATAATACTATGAAAAACCACTGGAGATATCCAGAATGCAGGACATTCTACAAGAGAGCAACCTGAATGATTAAAAAGTAAAAACTCTGGGAAAAAATGGACAAGTAAGATTCCTAGATTTAAGAAAATAACATGATAAAATTATATACAGAAAGACACCGGGAAACCTCAGAGCCAAAACTACAAAAAACAAAAAACAAACAAACCAAAAAAAAAAACACCTCATAATATCTTTTGTAATTTGAAATTTCCACCAAGGCATCTGATCCAGATAACCAATCAAATTGCTAGTTCTTTACATTTGATTTTCTAAAAAATAAAGTCCACCTGCCCTACATCTGCTCATATAAAACAAACATTTATCTAATCAATTAGTCAAGGTAACTTACTCTTATAGCCTAAAAATCAGATACATTTTTTAGAACATTGAAGTATCTTCCATTCTTGCAAGTAATCCATTCTTGATGCCATGGAAAACTTTTGGTGTCCCCCAAAAAATGTTGCTACTTATAAACAGTACTCTGAATTGCTTTTTAATAAAGGAGATATTACACATTCTAAAAACATTTCAAAATGTAAATATATGGGAATGGCTCTCATAGGTGACAACACCTGTTTTGGGGGAAATAGATTTTTTTTTTAATTAAGAATTAAAAGGACAGGAAACTATTACAGTATACACTGTGTACAATAATAAGAAATATCAATAATGTGTCAATTCTCAAGTGAAGTTATCTTCAATTCATTGAGATATTATTCAAAATTTTATCCTATGTGCCGCCCCCGCTTCCTGGGCTGAGTTGTCCGGCATCCCCGGCAGCCTAGTCCTCAGGTTGCCACCCCCTTAGCTGTCCACTTAGCTGTCCCGGGTTTCTCATCCCACCATGGAGATGACGATGCACTGCTGCCAGGAGAAGACTCAGAAGCTGAACTAACAGCACCAGCTCATTCTGTACAAGCTACTGAGGGAGGAGGACAACAAGTACTGTGCTGACTGCGAGGCCGAAGCTTGGAGGCGTAGATTGCTCAGTGGAGATTCATGAGTTTAAAACCTGGCCATGGAGGTTAACAAAGATGGCTGAGCCCCACCCTCAGAGAAAAAGGCCGGTTTGACCCTTGATTCCCGCATGTAAACTGAAAGAAGCAAGGAAATAAAATAAGAAGAGAAAGTGTCAAAGAGAAAACTAAACACACACACAGAACCACCAGCTAAATAAACTCTAGAGCAGAGAGAGAATCTAATCAACCAAATAAAACAATCAAGATAAAATGATGACTAGAGGCCAACAAAAATGACAAACACACTGAGAAACAGGAAGACATGGACCAGCCCAATGAAAAAACTGAAAACCAGGAAGAGACACAAAACTTCAAACAACTAATCAAAGCTTTCCAAACAAATGTCATGGACCAACTTAATGAGGTGAAGGAAGAGATTAAGAATATTAAGAAGACACAAGGAGAACATACTGAGGAAATTGTAAACATACATAAAAAGATAATGGATATGATGGTGATCAATGGCATAATGCAAGAAATCAAAAAGATGCTGGATTCACTTAACAGCAGATTTGAACAAGCAGAAGAAAGAACTAGTGGTGTGGAAGACAATACATGTGAAATCAAACAGATAGTAGAACAGATAAACAAAAAGATAGAAAAAATCAGCAGGGAATCAGGGATTTAACCGACAACAACAAACACACAAACATATGCATTATGAGAATCCCAGAAGGAGAAGAGAAAGGAAAGGGAACAGAAGGAATGTTGAAGGAAATAATGGCGGAAAAATTCCCAACAGTATTGAGAGAGATGGATGTGCAGATCCAGGAAGCACAGCGCACCCCAAACAGTATAAATCCCAACAGGCCAACTGCAAGACATATACATTGTCAAAATGTCCAATGCTCAAGACAAACTGAAAATGCTCAAAGCAGCAAGAAGAAAGAGAACCACCACTAAAAGGGAAGCACAATAAGATTAAGAGCTAATTTCTCATCTGAAACAATGGAGGCAAGAAGGCAGTGGTATGACATAGTCAAAGTACTTAAAGAAAAACACTTCCAGTCACGAATTCTCTATCCAGCAAAACTGGCATTCAAAAATGATAGAGTTCAAAATATTTACAGATAAACAGAAATTAAGAGAGTATGTCAAAAAAACCCAGCACTTCAAGAAATGCTAAAGGAAGTTCTACAAGTTGAAAGGAAAAAACAAGGCAGAGAGAGTTGGCGGAGAGTTTAAAAACAAATAAAAACACAGAAATAGAAACAAAACAACATATGGCATACATTATCCCAAAGAAAATATGGCTGAAGTAAGAAATTCATTGCGAGTTACAACACTGAATGTTATGGATTAAATTCCCCACTCAAGAGAAACAGATTGGCAGAATGTATAAGGAAGAATGATCCATCTATATGCTGTCTACAAGAAACCCCCCTTCAACCCAGGAATCAAGGAGGCTGAAAGGGAATGGCTGGAAAACAATTTTACAAGCTAATAATAGACAAAAAACGGCAGGAGTACCTATCTTAATATCAGACAAAATAGACTTTAAATCCAAAACTATTGTAAGAGACAAAGATGGACACAATATATTAGTAAAAGGGTTAATCTCTCAAGAAGAGAGAACAATAATAAACATTTATGCACCTAATCAGTGTACCTCAAAATACATGAGGAAAACTCTGGAAAAACTAAGTGGAGAATTAACACCTCTACAATTATAGTGGGGGACTTTAATACACAATTATCACCATTAGACAAAACATCGAGACAGAGAATCAATAAAGAAATGGACTCTGAATAACACATTAGAGGACCTGGACTTAAAAGATATATACAGAACACTACACCCAAAAACAGCAGGATTTACATTCTTCTCAAGTGTACATGAATCATATTCCAAGATAGACCACATGATAGGCCACAGAACAACTCTGAATGAATTCAGAAATATTGAAATTATACAAAGTAATTTCTCTGACCACAATGGAATGAAATTGGAAATCATTAATGGCCAGAGAATCAGATTAGGCACAAAGATATGAAAGTTAAACATAACACTCTTAGGCAAACAGTGGGTCAAGGAGGAAATCTCAAAAGAAATCAGTAACTACCTTGAAACTAATGAAAATGACAACACAACATATCAAAACCTATGGGATGCAGCGAGAGCTGTCCTGAGAGGGAAGTTCATAGCAATAAATGCATACAACAAAAGAGAAGAAAGAGCTAAAATTGAAGACCTAACTGCACACTTGGAAGAATTGGTAAAACAACAACAAACTAAACCTGAAGGAAGTAGAAAAAAGGATATGAAAAAGATTAGAGCAGAACTAAATGAAATACAAAATAAGAAAGCACTAGAAAAAATAAAAGCAAAATCTGGTTTCTCAAGAAGGTCAATAAAATTGACAAACCCTTAGCCAGACTAACAAAGAAAAAGAGCTAGCAGATGCATATACACAAAATAAGGAATGAGAAAGGGAATATCACTACTGACCCCATGAAAATAAAGAGTATCATAAGAGGATACTTTGAAAAATTATATGCCAACAAGAACAATAATTTAGAGGAAATGGACAAGTTTCTAGAAACTCACAAACAGCCTACATTGATGAAAGATGAAATTGATGATATCAACAGTCCAATTACAAGTAAAGAGATAGACTCAGTCATCAAAAACCTCCCAAGGAAGAAGAGCCCAGGACCAGATGGCTTCACAGCTGAATTCTAACAAACATTCCAGAAAGAGCTAACACCAGTCCTGCTTAACCTGTTCCAAAAAATAGAAGTAGAAGGAATATTGCCAAACTCATTCTACAATGCCAACATTACCCTAATACCAAGCCAAACAAAGATACCACAAGAAAGGAAACTTACAGACCAATTTCTCTAATGAACCTATATGCTAAAATCCTCAACAAAATACTTGCTAAATGCATTCAACAACATATCAACCGGATTATACACCATGACCAAGTGGGTTTCATCCCAGGTATGCAAGGATGTTTCAATATAAGAAAATAAAACAATGTAATACACCACATAAACAGATTGAAATAAAAAAATCACATGATCATCTCTATAAATGCAAAAAAAAACTTTCAACAAAATACAGCACACTTTTCTGATAAAAGCACTGCAAAAGATAGGATTAGAAGGAAACCTTCTGAATATGATAAAGGGTATATATGAAAAACCCAAAGCTAACATCATCTTCAATGGTGAAATGCTAAAAACCTTCCCTCTGAGATCGGGAACAAGGCAAGGATGCCCTCTATCACCACTCCTATTTAACATTGTCTTAGAAGTACTTGCTCAAGCACTGAGGCAAGAAAAAGATATAAAAGGCATCCAAACTGGAAAATAAGAAGTAAAAATTTCGTTATTTGAAGATGACATGATCCTGTACGTAGAAAGCTCTGAGAAATCTACAACAAAGCTTCTAGAACTTACAAAGTAGTTCAGCAATGTCACAGGCTATAAGATCAATGCTCAAAAATCAGTAGCATTTCTGTACACCAATAACGAGCAATTTGAGGATGAAATCAAGAAAAAAATACCATTTACAATACTAACTAAAAGAATCAAATACCTAGGAATGAATTTATCTAAAGAAGTAAAAGACTTATATACAGAAAACTACACAACACTGTTAAAGGACATCAAAGAAGACTTAAATAAATGGAAGAAGGTTCCCTGTTAATGGAGAAGAAGACTAAATGTAATAAGATGTCTATCCAACCCAAACTAATCTACAGATTTAATGCAATCCCAATAAAAATCAACACTGTATTATTTAAGGAATTGGAAAAAATAACTACAAAATATATTTGGAAAAATAAGAGACCCCAAATTGCCAAAAACATATTGAAAAAGAAAAATGAATTTGGAGGTATGACATTAACTGACCTTAAAACATACTACAAAGCTACAGTGCTCAAAACTGCATGATATTGCCAAGTATAAACAAAATGTCCAATGGAACCAGATTGAGAGTTCTGTTATAGATCCTCACATATACTGTCATCTGATATTTGACAAGGCCACCAAGCCCACACAGTTGGGAGTGAGGGCCTCTTTAAAAAGTGGTGCTTTGAGAACTGGATATCCATATCCAAAAGAATGAGAGAGGAATACCATCTCACACCTTATACAAAAATCAACTCAAGATGGATCAAATATCTAAGTATAAGAGCCAAAGCCATAAAGACCGTGGAAGATAATGTAGGGAAGCATCTACAGGACCTTTTAATAGGAAATGATTTCATGAACTTCACAGCCAAAGCACAAGCAGGAAGAGAAAAAAAAATAGATAAATGGGATCTCCTCAAAATTAAAACTTCTGTACCTCAAAGTACATTATTAAGAAAATAAAAAGGCATCTTACCCAGTGGGAGAAAATATTTGGCAGCCATATATCTGATAGGAGCCTAATATCCTGCATATATAAAGAAATCCTACACCTCGAAAATAAAAAGACAAACAACCCTTTTACAAAATGGGCAAGTGACCTGAAAAGACACTTCTACAAGGAAGAAATACAAATGGCTAAAAAGCACATGAAAGAATGCTCGACATCACTAGCTATTAGGGAAATGCAACTCAAAACTATAATGAGATACCATCTTACAACCTTCAGAATGGTAGCTATTAAATAAACAGCAGACTATAAGTGTTGGAGAGGATGTGGAGGAATAGGAATCCTCATCCACTGCTGGAGGGATTGTGCAATGATCTAGCCACTGTGGAGGACATTTTGGCAGTTCCTCAGAAAACTAACAATAGATCTTCCGTATGATCCAGCAATTCCACTGCTGGCTATATACCCAGAAGAATTGAAAGCAAAGACACGAACAAATATATGCACACAAATGTCCACAGTGGCATTGTTCACACTTGCCAAAAGTTGGAATCAGGTTCAGTGCCCATCAACAGATTAATAGATCAAGAAAATGTGCTACAAACATACAATGGATTATTACTCAGCTGTAAGAAGGAATAAAGTGCTAACACACAGAATAACATGGATGAATCTTGAATACCTTATGTTGAGTGAAGCAAGCCAGGCATTGAAGGTTGAACAGTGAATGACCTCACTGATTTGAATTGCAGAAAGTGAGCAGTCTCTGAGAAACATTGTCTGAAAGTTAGGTTAATAAGGGAGAGAAAGAGAAGAGTAGGTTGTGAGCCATCAACCATATGGACATAATCTTTGGTAAAGTGATAGAATATAGTTTCATATTAAAGGATAGGACGCATGGGTAGAGACATTACTGGGTTTGGTGGTGCAGGGTTGACAGGTGGGTAGATTAGGAAGGGCAGGTAGAATACCCAGGATACTGCGGGGAGAGTTGAGAGGGGTACTAGGGAACATGGAATTTGAGGGTATGATGTTGAAAGTGCAGGAGTGGGAATGCTTTTATGGCAATACGATAAGGTAGTGTCACTGGTTTAGGGTGTAGGTTGCAGTGACATTCAGGAAGGAGTGCATCTGGAGTAGGTTTCTGAGGAGTGTGTGTGTGTTCATCCTGTCATAAGGTATTGTGTCAGGGAGTAGAGACCCACATGGTGAGTGGGAAGAAGATGGACCCCCATTTTGGGAGGACCGATTCACCCAGATATAGACTGGTGGGTGTCTCTTAGGCACAAAGCTGGTCCTAATAGGGGAGGATAATCAGCATGTCAAGACCTCTTGTTGCATATAACTATGAATCTTGTCATCCAATGAGTAAAGAAAGGGGAGTGTCATGAGCCCCGGGGGGATGAGATGAAGGAACAGAAAAGATCAAACAGGGGGGTATTTACTGGTCATGGGAAATGTTTTTCATTACCTTACAGTAATGAACACAGGATATGGTAAATATCACCTAAAATTATTAAACTGTACCATCTAAATTGTAAAATATACGGTAAACCATTGACAATGTTTAGTAGCTATGCTTCACTATCTATATAACAGTTATACCAATGCTACCATCCACATAAAAAAGGTTTTAATATAGGGTGAGGAAAGGGGAAGGAGTTTGGGTATATGGGAGTGTCTAGTATTCTGTGTGTGGCTGCCGTGACCTAAAACTTCTTTGAAAATTAAATGAAAATTCGGGAGACACTTGGGAGTGAGAGAGGGTCAAGTGCCATAGTACAGACTGGACACCCGATAATGCAGTGATAAAAGGGAAAATGTATAATATATATATATATAGTATATATTTAATTTTTTTGTTTTTTCCCATTTATTGAATATCCCAATCCTTTAACTTTATTTTATTTCTTGTGTTTTTTTAAAGTTACCATGTATTTTATCTCTTATATTTAAACTTATCATTATTAATTCATTTTCCTATTAATTGTATTTGGCTATTATATGGGCTTCATCTTCAAGGAAGGTTTGGATCACAGAAGAGTTACAGAGGGGGCAGGAGAGGATCATTGGTGGGGGATGTTTAGGATGGGGGATTCATGGGAGGAAGTTCATGTGAATATACATGAAGGATATGTAAAATTGTTCAAATGATCAAGGGATGGGGCATGGTCACAGTGGGTAGACCATCACTCAATAAATGAGGGAATTCTGAATTCCCAGCTGGGAGAGCTCTGCCACATACTCCAAGGGAGCAGCAACAGTCCCCCGAGTGCAGGAGCAGTGTCTGTTAAAGGAGGAGGGTCCACTGATGGGTTCTTGTTATTGATGATTAGCCTTAAAAGTCTTTGCTCTTGTAATTGAAACCTCGCCTACCGTTATGGGATGCCTAAGGGTTTCCACCTGAGAGCCTCCTTTTTGCTCAAATGTGGCCTCTCTCTAAGCCAAACTCAGCATATAAATACATTACCTTCCCTCCAGGGTGGGACAAGACTCCCGGGGATGAGCCTCCCTGGCAACAAGGGATTAATACCAATTGCCAACTGGCAATACAACTGGAAAAAGACGTTCAATAAACATGGGAAAATGTAAAGACAAATGAGTTCATGTGGCTAAGCGACTTCAAAGAGAGTCAGGAGGTTATCCCAGAGGTAATGCTTACACACACCTCAGTAGGATCTCATAGAACACCAAAGTGGATATCATCCCACACAGAGGGGCTCCTGAGGCCTATGGAGAAACCCAGGTCCTATATAAGGGGAGATAGGTGCAGAGATTGATACCTTATCAGTGGGCTCTAACTCGGAATCTGTGCTCCTGAGAGTGACAGAGCTTGACTCAAATAAGTCCTCCCTGCACATGGTCCATCATTCCCTTCTATTCAAACCTATATGTGATGTTGGAGTTTGTAGGTTTTCTTCCAGAGACTGGAGCCTTGGGCCTGCCCATGTGCCAGCTGTGCCTGGAATCTCAGTTGAGCGGCAAATCCTACTCTACAGCTCAATGGACTCACCCAAGTCACCTTGTGAAGAGACGATGATGGACAATGGCCGTCCCAGGGAATGGTGAGAGCCTGCAGCTGAAGGCAGGATAATCCCATCCACCATATCCATGTGATATAAGCCCCCTCTCACTTGGAGGTGCAGTAGACATCACCCTCCCAAACTCTTCAGGATTGGGGGAAGAGCTATAGAATAGAGTGGACTTAATGGTATTCTGTTGCAGACATAATATGATTCAAGCAATGGAAGAAACTACCACAGTGAGGTGGAACCAGTGGCCACTGGGTGCTTTCGGGGCAGGGAAGGAAAAAGCATTTGTAATACAGGTGCTTTTTCAGGACTTGGGAGTTATCCTGAGTAACATTACAATGACAGATATAGGGCATTTCACATCAGCATATAACATGCAGAACTCTGTGGGAGAGAGTAGGGTCTACAATGTGAACTATGGTCCATGCTTAGTGGCAAAGCCCCAGGATGTGTATATCCATTGCAGTTGATGTGCCACACTAATGAAAGATGTTTATGTGGGATGTTATGGGAAGTGTGGGAGGTGGGGAACATGGAAATCCCTGTATTTTTTGTGCAACATTTATGTAATCTAAGCATCTTTTAAAATATAATAAAAAATTAAAAATTAAAAAAATATTTAAAAAGAGGTATACTTAATAATAAAAGTTCAATACATCAGGAAATTAAAAAAAAAATTATCCTAGTTTAATATAGATTTAAGATTTTTTTCGAGCCATGATAATAAAATTTAATTTTAAAGAAGAATCAGAAAGTTGATTTAAGTCTCAATATATATCATATGTATAATGTTATAAACAATAAAAAATTGTTAAATGATAGCAATTGTGCCAAGGGTAATGAACACAGCTCAATTATTGATGGGGATGTAGATATAACAAAGGATGTCTCACATAACAGTAGAAAAGGTGGAAATACAAAAGAAAATTTATGCCTGTAGAATTAGAATGATATTTGTACATGACTTAGTATACATAAACACACAATAAAATTACCTCTACTTCCTCCATGCACAAAAATAAAATTCAGATCTATTACAAATTTAAATATGGAAATGAAAACAAAGGGAATTAGTATTTTATTATAGGCAGAGAAAATTTACTTAAAAAAAGTACCACCCAATAATAATGTCCTGGGGGTGGCAAGAATTCCCTGAGGACAAAGCCAATCCCTAGTGAAGAAGAGAAATCATTATGCCAGGTTCTTGATATTGATGATTGCACTTACATGCCTTTTCTTGTGAAACTGAAACTTAGCCTAGTATCTTGCCTAAGAGTTACTTCCTGAAAGCCTCCTTGTTGCTTAAGTGTGGCATCTCTCTAAGCCAAACAGCATGTAAATGCACTACCTTCCTCCCTGGAATGGGACATGACTCTTGGGCATAAGCCTCCCTTGGATTATTACCAAGCACCAACTAGAAATGCATCTGGAAAAATACTTTCACCAAAATAGGGAAATGGTAAATACAAATTAGTTTTTATCAATAAGAGATTTGGAAGTGAGTCCAAAGGTTACTCTTATGAATGTTTCAGTGGGATCCAATTGACTGCCAATGTAAATATTGCTCCAAATAGTGGGACTCCTGAAGGCTCTGGAGACATCCAGACACTATATCAAGGGCAGACAGCTTATGAATTTGGCATCCTGTCAGTAATCTTTACTTTGGAATTTATGCTCCCCCACGTAACAGAGTTAGATTCATTTATAGTTTTCCTACATGTGGCTGTTCTGCCCCTTTTTTTTCAACATACAACTAGCACTATACTTGTTAAATATATGTCTGAGAGACTTAAATCTTTGGTCTATCCATCTGCTATTTGAGCACTGAATCTCAGCAGAGTTGCGACACCTACTCTCCAGTTTACTGGACTCACCTAGGACAACTAACAAGGAGATGATGATGGAGAACACTCATCCCAAAGAGCAGAGAGTGTCTGCAACTGCAAGCAAAACAGTTCCATCCATCTGCCCCATGGGATCTAAGCCACCTGACAATTAGAAGCAAGTGGGCATCACTATCTCAAAAATCCTCAAGACTGGGCTGTGAACAATGGGCTAAAATAGATTAATTATCATTCTTTTATAGACTTATTATTATTCTAGTATTGGAAGAAGTTTTCTCATTGATATAAAGGCAGTGGCTGCCAGAGATTCTGAAGGGAGGGAGAAGGAAGAATAGATGTAATATAGGGGCATTTTTCGGACATTGGAATTGTCCTGCTTGACGATGCAATGAGAAATACAGGCCATTATATACTTTGTCATAACCTACAAAATTACGTGGTACAGATTGTAAACTATAATCTAAACTGTAGTCCAGGGTTAGTAGCAATGTTTCAATATCTGTTCATTAATTGTAACAAATGTACCACATTAATGAAGGATGTTTTTATTGTGGGAAAGTGTGGGAGGAGGAGGGAGTGGGACATATGGGAATCACGTATATTTTTTTATATAGCATTTATATAATCTAAAGCTTCTTTAAAAATAAAAGTAAATTCATCTATCTTCCCCATGGGATATAAGACCCCTCTCAAATAGAATTGGAATGTATATCATCATCCCAGAAACCTCAAGACTGGGGAAAGAACTATGGATTAGAGCAGAATTACTGGTATTCTATTATGGACATATTGTGATTCTAGCAATGGAAGAAATTATAACATTAATGTGGAACCCATGGTCACTGGAGGCTCTGGGGACAGGGAGAGGGAATAACAGTTGTAATACGGGGCCTATTTCAGGACTTGGGAATCATCCTCAATGACATTGAAATCACAGATATAGGCCATTTTATATCATCACATAACATGCAGAACTGTGTGGGACAGAGTGTAGAGTACAGGGTGAACTATGGTACATGCTTAGTGGCAAAGCCCCAGGATGCGGTCATCAATTGCAATGAATGTGCCACACTAATGAAGGATTGATTATGTGGGAGGGTATGGGAGGTTTGGGGAGTGGGACATATGGAATCCCTATATTTTTTGTGTAACATTTTTGTAATCTAAGTATCTGTTAATTTTTTAAAAAATTATTATTTAAATATAAGCAAATAAAAGTAAATTAATTCAAAAAATATACTAGAGGCAATTATTGGTAAATATGACTGCATAAAATTTTAAAATATTCTATAAGATAAACAAACAGTAAATTTATTTGAAAAATAAAGTACAGTCTCAGAAAATACATTCAAAAATACATAACAAATAATCATTCCTCATAATATATAAGAAAAATAAAAATATTTTAAAGGAGTATCTATCTATCTATCTATCTATCTATCTATCTATCTATCTATCTATCTATCTCTTTAATAGAAGAAATTATATGAGTGATTTTTAGGAAGACATCCAAAAGGCAAATAACTGAAATGATAATAAAATCACTATTAACTGGGAAACATCAACATTAAATTCCAAATTTGATCCACCTTAAAACTTTCAAACACTGACATTATCAAACTTTGAAAATGATGTGGAAAATGGGAATGGCTGGATTTGAAGATCAAATTACATTACTCAGAGAAGTTCAGGATGTATACATTCTATGATTAATGCTTTAAGGTATATCCCTTGAGCATCTATTGTCTTTGTCTTCAGGAATAAGTGGCCACACTTCATGACTGTGAAATAAATTGTGATAATGAAAGACTGAAAACAAATTAAATGTCCATTGAAAGATCAGCTTGGCAAATGGTGATGTTATAATATGAGGTGGCACTGTACAGAGGTTACAATAAAAGCCCATGATCTACATGTGCCTGCAGTGATAAAAGTTGAAATTTTATAAAATATATTGTTATTCACCCAGAAAAATTTAGGAAGGTAAAATTACTGATCTATAAGTGATTGAAGTTGTAAAAAGACCTTATTGGAAAACTATTAGGATAATTAGGCTATAAATATTCCCCCAATTGGTGAGTTGGTGTGGTGCTAAAGAGAACAGTCACAGATCATCTTAGCCACCATGACCATGGCATATGCCTGTCTCTTCAGTTTAAACCAATGTAATCTTATACTAACAACTGAGAGGTGACCTATGCACCACACTCCTTCTCCCCTAAATAAGTCATTTACCCAGAATTCCTCTTGAAAAAGTCATAACCAAGAAATGAACTTCACACTTGAGAAAACATCTACTTACCATTTCTGCTACAGATTATTCTCTTGAATGCACATATGAAGAACAAATTACAGTAAATAAAATGTCAGCTATTGTGCCAGAAAATGGTCGATGTCAATCATTCCTTAATGGAGAGGGCCCTTGCAAACAGGCAGTAGAAAGGAAAATTTGAAAGATTATTAAAAAAATTACTCTACAAAAAGATTTTCTATTTGTTCAATATCAAAAAAGAATTTTTAAATCTAAATTATTTTTTCATTTATTGAATATACAACTCCTTCAAGTAAGGGATGTAAATTTGTAACTCAGAAAATATTTTTAAAAATCATTATAATAAACTTTTATTTCATAGTTTTGGTTGATATCCCAACATTATCCTTTACCTTGACCATAAAGGGGA
The DNA here is from genome assembly GCA_029593785.1 of Cabassous unicinctus. NCBI lineage: Eukaryota > Metazoa > Chordata > Mammalia > Cingulata > Chlamyphoridae > Cabassous > Cabassous unicinctus. The sequence continues at coordinate 92,972 of JAQZBX010000756.1, forward strand.
AATATTAAATGCAAATCAGATTTTATGGCTAAGTGACTTCAAAGTGAGTCAGGAGGTCATTTCAGAATTTACACTTATGCATGTCTCAGGAGAATCTCAGTGGCTGCCACAGTAAACAGTGCCTCAAGCAGGGGGACTCCTGAGTGCTCTAGAGACATCCAGGAATTTGGCATTCTGTCAGGTGACCTTACCTTGGAATGTATGATAACGTATCCCCCAATGTATCAGAGTTAGACTCATTTATAATTTTCTTACACATAGCTCTTATGCCCCTTTTATTCGATCCTATAATTAGCTCTATAGCCATTAGATATGTGTCTGAAAGCCTTAAATCTTCTGGCTGTTTATATGGTGATTGAGCCCTGAATCTCCACAGAATTGCAGCCAACACCTCTCCAGCTCATCGGATGCACCCAGGATATCTAACAAAATGATAAGGCTGTACAAAGCCCCTTCCCCCCAAAAAAAACAGAGAGTATCTGCAACTGCACGCAAGACAGTTCTATCCATTTGTCCCATGGGATCTAAGCTTCTTCTCAATCCAAAGCAGAGCGGGCATCATCATCCCAAAATCCTCAAGATTGAGGAATGAATAAACATAAGGGGGTGGGGGAGATGCAAAAAATAACCTATTTTAAAAATAACAAGAGATTTTAATAGAAAATTTTCTAAAGAGGAAATACAAATGGATAAAAAGCACATGAAAAGATGCTCAACATTATGAGCCATTAGGGAAATCCAAATCAAAATTGCAACATAATATCATCTTACACCTATTACCCTGCTACTATTAAACAAACAGAAAATGGTAAGTGTAGGGAGATGATGTGGAGGAATAGGAACACTCATCTACTGCTGGTTGGAATGTGGAATGGCAGATCCAATGTGGAGGATGTTTTGGCAGTTCTTCAGGAAGCTAAGTATAGAATTCCTATATGGTCCAGGAATCCCACTGTTGGGAATAAACCTAGAAATATTGAAAGCAAGGTAATGAACAGATATAGGCACACAAATGTACATTGTGGTCTTATTCACAATTGCAAAAATTTGCAAGCATACCAAGTGTCCATCAACAGATGAATGGATAAACAAAATGTGGTCTATGCATACAATGGAATATTACTCAGCTGTAAGAAAGAATGAAGTAATGATACATGTGATAATATGGATGAATCTTGAAGACTTTATTGGGTGAAATAAGTCAGTCACTAAAGGGCAAAGAGTAAATGATCTCACTGATATGAATTAATGATACTGAACAGACTCACAGTGATAAAGACTGAAAGACAGAATGCCAGGGGATAAAGAGTAGAGTGGTGAGTTGCAGCTCAATCTGGGCAAATATATGATAAGGTGGGTGGGAAGGTTTTGCAGTGGATGGGATTGAAAGTGGTGCAGCAATATCAATGGGGTTGACAAACCTGGAATGTGGATATAAATGTGGATTGGGGGAATGGGCTACGCATAGAGCTGAGTGGAGTGCTGGAGGAAAGAGTACATGAACTCTGGAGAGGTTGAGGACTGAGGTTGCAACTACAATTGTGGGAGTGCTCTTTTGGTATCTATGCAGAGGAGGGTCACTGCTGCAATGTGTCAGGGGTGGGGTTGTGTGTGGGAAAGGGTACACCTGGGGCATGCCTCTATGGAGTATGGATGTGTTCCTGTGATCATAAGGTGTTACCTCAAAGTGTGGAGAGGCACACAAGCATAAAATTTATTAACCTCCCATTCTAGGGAATCCAGCTATATTCTATAATATAGTGACAAGAATCTCTAGAGTATATAGGCAGTGGCTAATACCAATATGCCAAACCCTCAATATTAATGCTTGTACTTTAGAACCTTATTCTTGCAAAATTGAAACTAAGCCTAATAATATCTATTGCCCAAAATTTACCTCCTGAAAATATCTTTGTTACTCAAATACAGCCTCTCTCTAAGCCAAACTCAACACATAATCTCACTATCTTCCCCCTGGCATGGGACATGACCCCCAGGGATAAGGCATCCTGGCACTGAAGGATAATTACTGAGCACCAACCAGTGATTCATTTTGAAAATGATCATGACTAAAGAAAGAAAAATTAAATACAAAAGAGTTTTTACAGATAAGAGACTTCACAGTGATTCAGAAAGACATTCCAGAGGTTACACTTATACATGTCTCTGTCGGATCTCACTAACTGCCACAGTAAACAATGCATCAAACAGGGATGCTCCCATGGGCTCTAGAGGCATCCTGACATTATAGGAAAGGAAAACAACCCTATGAAATCAGCACCCAATTGGTGGGACTTTCCTTGGAAAATATGATAACATCTTTTCCCACTGTAACAGTTAAGGTCATTTATAATTTCCCCACACAAGATTCTATTAGCCATTTTATTTGAACCCATAATTAGCAATTAAATATATGTCCCAGAGACTTAACTATTTGGTCTGTTCATATGCTGGTTGATCCCTGAATCTCAGCAGAGTTGCAGCCAACACTTACTCTCCAATTCATTGGATTCACACAGGAAAACTAACAAAATGAAGATAATGGAAAACCCCAATCCCAAACCAAAAAGTATCTAAAACTGCAATCAAAAATATTTCCTGTCAACTTATCTTCCAGACTCTAGCTCTCTGAGTCTGCTTGATTTACTTAATTCATATCAGAGAGTTCATGTAATATTTGTCCTTCAATATCTGGCTTGCTTCACTCAATATAAGGTTCTCAAGATAGAAAGGGAGAATAAGGTTGTAAGCCAATGTCCAAATGGACAAAATCTATGTTAAGATGGAAGTGAGTAATTCTGCAGTGAAATGATATGACAGGAGTGTTAATGGTATTATTGGGTTGAGTGGTACAAGTTTGACAGGCGAGTAAGGTGGAGAGGGTGGGTTGTATGGTCCATGGAACTGGGAGGAGGGTTGGGGGAGCAGGCAGGTGAACATTGGGGATTGATGGGTATGTGATTAAAACTACAATGTTGGGAAAGCTCTTTTACCAATATGGCAAGGAAGCGTTACTGGCATAGGGTGTTGGATGGGGGTCATTCAGGAGAGGTTGCCTCTGGGACAGTATTCTAGAGAATGTTCAAGTGACCATTTTGTCATAGCATGTTGTATCAGTGGGTGGAGACACACACAATGAGTGGGAAGGAGTTGGACTCCCATCATGGGTAGGCCCGATATGTTCTCAATCTGAGGGGTGGGTGTCTCTCAAAAGGATGGGCAGTTTCTAATAAGGGAGGAAAGATCAGTGTTTCAAGCCCTCAGTGTTGTTTCAAGTAACTATGAATCTTGTCCTTCCAGTAGTGAAGCCTGGTAGTCACTGTAGTCCCAGCATAGGGTAGGAAGGAAGAGAATAGATGGAAAAGTGGGTATTTAGGGGGCAATGGAAGTGTTCTGCATGATCTTGCAATCCTAGATACAGGCCAAGTTAAATTGCAGCAAAAATTTATAAAAGTGTATGGTCTAAAATATAAAACATAATGTAAACCACTGACCATAGTTAGTAGTTATGTTTTAATTTTTGTACATCAGTTATAACAAATGTACCATCCACACATAAAAAGATTATTAATATTGGAAGGGGGTAAAGGGGAAGGATGTTGGGTATACAGGAATCCCATATATTCTGTATGTGACTTCACTGTAACCTAAAACTTCTTTGAAGACAAAACAAAAAAAAGTCAGACACTGGGGAAGAAATGGAAGAAAATGCACTGTGCATACAGGACAACAGATATTACAATGATGAAAGGCAAAACACCAAAGACAACCTTTATTTAAATATTTTTCATTATTTTTAATATAACAATTTTTGTTATTTTTGTTTAGTTTTAGTTTTGCTAAATTATTATGTATTTTTTATTTGTAAAATGATATATAAATACATATGCATATATGTGCATTTGTTTACATAAATATTATTTGTTATATACATATATACATTTTATAAAGGTGCCTAGATTACCTAAATATTACTCAGAAACTACAGGGATTCCCATGCTCCCCACTGCACACACCCCCAAAAACACCACACACAACCATTCCCCATCCGTGTGGAACTACATCCGCAATGGATATACACATCCTGGGGCCTTGCCACCGAGCATAGACCACAGTTCACATCACAGACCACACACTTTCCCACCCACTTCTGCATGGTATATTCTGATGGAAAATGGCTTACATTCGTCGCTGCTTTGCCACTCAGGACAACCCCCAAAGTCCCAAAAAAGCCCGAGTATTTCAACTGCCCCTCCTCGCCCTGCCCCAAAAATGTCCAGTGGCCACCGGCTCCACCTCACTGTTACAATTTCTTCCATTGCTTGAATCACAGTATGTCTACAACAGAACACCACCAATTCCACTCTAGTCCACAGATCCTCCCCCCATCCCGAGTGGACTTGGAAGGTGATGTCCACTCCATCTCCAAGTGAGAGAGGGCTTATATTCCATGGATATAGTGGATGGGATTATCTTGCCTTCAGCTGCAGGCCCTCTCCATTCCCTGGGATGTCTGTTGCCCATCGTCGTCTCCTCGCCAGGTTACTTGGATGAGTCCATTGAGCTGTAGGGTAGGAGTTGCAGCTCCACTGAGATTCCAGGCACAGCTGGCAAATAGGTGG